>MU671791.1:51711-68021 GCA_026770625.1 Nicotiana glauca | reverse complement strand
GAAAGAAAAAAATATTTTTCAAAAGCGAAAATAATTTGTTGAAAATATTTTATTCAGTTTTTAAAAAACGAAAATATTTTGTTAAAAACTGAAAATGTTCTAATTCCTCTGTTTTTACATTTTTTTTCCAGTTTTTACAAAAAAAATATTTTGTTAAAAAAACGATTTTTGCAATTTGTTTAAAGTTTTACAAAAAGAAATTTCTTTTTCTTTTGGAAATGTTCTAATTTCTTTTTGTAAAACTTAAAAAAATTGCAAAAATCATTTTTTTAACAAAATATTTTTTTTGTAAAAAATGAAAAAAATGTAAAAACAGAGGAATTAAAAACTGAATAAAATATTTTCAACAAATTATTTTCGCTTTTGAAAAATGTTTTTTTTCTTCATTCTTTAGTTTTTTTAAAGATTTTTTTTGTAAAAACTGAAAAAATAAATTTGTAAAAACTATTTTTTTTGTTGTAAAAACAGGAAAAACAATTCGTTTTTTAACAAAATATTTTCGTTTTTTAAGAACTGAAGAAATTATTTTTAACAAAGGTTATATATAGACCTTATCGTAAAGTCCAGGGAGTATTTGGGTCAATAGTGTAACAGCAAGGTTGGATATGGGCCAAACTTTTAACGAGGGATATATATAAACCTTATCGTAAAGTTCAGGGGGTTATTTAGACCTTTTCCGAAGTTTAAACTTCAAATTATTCCTGCATTATTGCCTTTAGTTTCAAAATTCATATAGCCCAAGGAAAAAAGCACTTACACCTTACGATGGAAAAGAGAGTTAAATTGTAAATCAAATCTCAACCGTCACATCAAATCAAAGTCAAAACCTTATTTATCTCTAATCTCTTGTTACTTTATAGAATAAAATAAAAGCAGGTAAACGAATATGCGTCTGCACAAGTGTGATGAGACAAGTTAGATTAGAGTTAAAAGTTAGAATCTGACACAGTTAAAGTCTTTCTATTTTCCTAAACTTCTCAATCAGAAAGTTTGAGATTAAGTCTAATTAAAGTATGTTTCTGAAGGATTGAAATACCCGAAGAACAATTTAGGCATAAGCAAAAAATTTAGCAAAAGCTATATAGAAGAAATTTATTAAACTAGGGAAAGAACTTGGTAGGAGGATTTTTCACAACTCGAATCTCTCTACATTATAGCTACCTCTCCACAATAGAAAATATGCAGTACTACCTCTATTTATAATACTACAAAACAAAAACCAATTGCAATATAAAATTGTTAATAAGACATGAATTAAATAAACTATCAAATATCAAATCCTAGACAACTTAAGAATACTAATTAATCTTGGTTTAATTTCCAACAGTTTCGCTTCTCTTCTAGTTGGTTGAGATTAAGTAAAATGAGATGGGTACTTGTTACTTTTTCTACTGCCTACGATACGAAACGAGCTAACATCAAACGTTATATTTCGATTTTATGTAGCGCCCCGTAATCCATGCCTAAAGCCAGAGATAATGATTGAATGAAAATGGAACTTGTTTAGAAGAAAATTAAGATTGTTACCAGCAAGGATTAATTAAGCTAGGGGTTAAGGTTTAAGTATGGGTTCCTGGTCAACCCTAATGATATGGGATTATGTTAATCCCTCTTCTTTTCAGCTAGATTACTCACGCAAATGATAAGATTTTACTGAGTATAAGTAAGCTCCAGCAGACAACCGAGTTAGAGGTAGCAAAGTGAATAACAAGCGAGGTTCCAAGAAGCAATCATGTTAATTTCTTTCATAAGACTAAGTTCAAAAGCTCTGATACCAAATCATACACAATGATCACTTGTCACAAATGGAAAGAAAAAGCTTCAAGAGTTTAGCTAGAGAAAACATAAATTGCACATCAATTTATCTTTTATACGTTCAAGAAAAGAATTGAAAATGATTTGGCACCCGCCAACAATTCAAGCTTATAAGTGCCTACTAACTAACTAGTTCGAACTATTTCCCAACAAACAAACCCCTTACCACTGTAATCAAAATCGCCGGAAATACTCTTCCTTTATTTTGTACAAAATCCCAAAAATGTCTGTCTTCAAACTAGCATAGTACACTCTTTTAAGGAAAAAAACAAAAAGTAAAATACAAAAATACGTTAATTTGGATTTAAAGCGACAAATATGTAGTACTATTTCTTAAAGAAATAAAATCTAATATATCTACCAAGAACAAATATTATATAAGTAAAAACAGTTCTTCTAAGAGGAAAGAGTAAAAGGACTAAAGATTAAATAAAGTAGTTAAGCCCTGTAAAAGACAATTGTTGGATAGCAAGTATCCCGTTTTCCTCCCTAACAAAAATGCTGCACATGGTCATTAAAAGAAGAAAAAAAGAAGGAAACACAATAGATTAATGAAACCGTAAGAAATAAATAGAGGGCCATAAGATTGATCTATCTTTTATATTTCAGCAACTTCATTCTTATTTTCTAGTGAATTTCCAATAATGCATGGAATGGAAGCTATGCCCTCTTGATATGCAAGAATTGGATTTGTTATTACCTCCCAATTAGCAAATATACGTAACACTTTTCTGTTTTTCCCTGCCTAAGAGGTAGACCTAAAATGCTATATAAGATAAGTTCTACGCGTTAGTACAAGAATGACAGAATTCATTGATTACCAATTATGACTTTTCCCCGTCGTTCAAGCTCATACAGCATGAGAAGTGCAGCCGAATCTTGTGAACTTTTCTTATCAGCTCTTTCATCCCCAGTAAGCTCTATCAAACCATAGTCGGGTATAGTCAACGAGATTTGAGATGCAAAAGTGTTGTAAACCTTCCTTTTATCAGAGCCTTC
Organism: Nicotiana glauca; assembly: GCA_026770625.1. NCBI lineage: Eukaryota > Viridiplantae > Streptophyta > Magnoliopsida > Solanales > Solanaceae > Nicotiana > Nicotiana glauca. Next base: position 65,207 of record MU671791.1, on the reverse strand, counting down.
ACCGCATTCAATCAGTGAACTGTGCATACCGGAATTTACACTCAATACGCGAAAAACTAGGAAACAGGTTGAAAAAAAACAAGAGGGAAAAGAACTGGTTGGCAGATAAGCTGGTTTTACTTACTTGGATTTACGCTCTGTTGACTCCAAACTAGGCATAGGCCACTGCAGTTTTTTGCACAGTTCATAAAGTGATTGGCGTGGTCCACCCTTTTTCATGTTGATTGGCCCAATTGCTGCCAAGTAAAACGGAGAAAAGCATTAATCTAAAAGTTTAAGGAGATGAGTATCAGCAGACCTTAGCAAAACTGATTTTTCTTCAATCATCTAACTTTGAGAAAGATTTTGTCAAACCAAAGGGTGGGGAGCTCGGTTACAATGGTTTATAAAGATATGTGAGTTTTCATGTTAAAAATGCTACATACTTTGTTAAAGAGACAGAGTTGAGGAGGCAAAGCAATGTCTGGATATTCCAAGGTTAAGAGACTCAAAAGCCCCCATTATGTGTTATTGAAACTTACTGAACTAGGTCAAGCACTTGTCTTGTCTTGATTAGGCAACACTTTCCTGGTGTGACTGATTATTTTATCAAAGAGTGACATAAAACAAAGAAAAGAAGGAAAAAAGAATATAACAAAGAAATGCAGGGTAACATTAAAATCTAAATCTCTAAGGTAGATAACCGTTATTTTCACACGAGAGTAATTTTCAGAAATTCTGGAAAATACCACAAGACAAACTTCAATCAAGTGCTGTAACTTCTGTTGGATTCACAAAGAGACAGGTGCCAATTCACCAAGGAGGTAGGAGGATGCTGGAGCTTTTCACATTGTAATAGAAAGCAATCGATAGAATATGCAGGATATTTTCTTTTCAATCAACCAATCTTAATACCTTATAAATAAAAGTAATGCATAGTTAGCAACTTAGCATATTCAGAAAAGTTACTTTTCAGGATATAATGAGTTAAACCGAATTGTAGCAAATAGTAATAGAAACAAAGGAATTTACACTTGACTTCTATCTGCTGAGCTATAAATCCTCAACACTTTAATATATATTTAGTACTGACACAGAATGGAAAAGAAAGCATAATCACCCTACACAATGCTTTCTCCACTATGCACCTAAAAAGGATTTCCTCTCCTAAATTCTGTTATATCACTTCTTCTGGGAGGGGGTATTGGCCCGTGAATAGTAGAAGGTGTAGGAGCAGGCGCAACCTTTGGTAGGATTTGAACACAACACCTAAATATGCAGGCAGAGCTGCGACTATTAGGCTGCAACGCCTATACAATGCTACATCATTACTAAATTTCAAATCTGATGGACTTTTCAGGGATATCCTTTGAAGTTTGTGAGTATCACCTGGCCACCACAATGCTATTCCCTTTCAAACGGGCATAATAAACTAACTATAGAATATTATGTACTTTCCAATCCTAAGAATATTTGACCTAATTACATACAGCCCTTTCCAAAAGGTTTGACCCCTTGTCCTCAAATAGAAGCCTTCAGCTTTTACTTCAATATTTAATCTTAATGAGACTAACTTCAACTGACTATACCTTTTATATTTGTCTGTTATCTGAAATACTTTCAATCTTGCTCCAGTTAACAATGTACGTAATCCTTCTTCTTTCATCTTGCTAAGGAATCAAGCAAAGTCATCTATCTTGAAATAGAGGGATATTTATCTAACTAGACATAAGGTAAAACAATATTTAGTCTGATTGAACTTTAGCTTCTTTATACTACACTACAAAATAGATATGGCGTAGAAAATCAAATGAAGTGATAAGTGTTGGATGAGTATGTTGGTATGGAAGAGGATGGCAAGTTTAACATTTTCATAAAACTGGTATAAGAAGATCAATTGTCCTGAAAAGCTTCCAAGACTTGGGCTGAATTCAATATTTAAAGGAAGAAAGTGCAAGAATATACCAATTGCTACAGTGTGCATACCTTGGATGTCCTTATTTGAATTACAAGCACTGCTAGGTTGAGCTTTGGCCGTCTCTAAATTTAAAAGTATTGTCTTTTGCTTTTTGCATGGAGCCATAGCAGGACATGAATTATTCGCTTGGCTGCAGATGTCACCATCAGAGCCTAAAGAATGTGGCATATCAACAAGGCTGGTCTCTTGTTTCTTTTTCTTGGATGAAATTCCTTTATACTGTTGTTAGAATATGAGGGTAAAATAATGTCAGAAATAACTTAATCCAGAGCTTGGATAATCGGCAATCCATAACTGAAGAATTTGTTTAATCCATCCATATGGAAACTGTCATCTAGCTCAACATTAATTGTAACAGCAATGCCAGAGAATAAAGTCGTCTTATCGAGCAATGTTTTTGTTCCAATTTATTAAACCATGTAATGGTCAGTTTGAAATTGATCTTTATGCAATGTAAATGCATGCAGGCACGTAAAAACTTTATCAAAACAATTCTTTAGCATCTTTACAGATTTCATAAACATCGGAAAGTTCTCTTTCCAAATTTGGAAAAGTTGCAAAGCTTAACTCAAATAAGCTAAAAAGGGCAGCCCGATGCACTAAGCTCCCGCTATGCGCGGGGTCCAGGGAAGGTCCAGAAATAAGCTAATTCTGAAAAAAAAACCTAGTTAATTGCACATTCTCTTTTCAGTTATAGTACTTCGATAAACATGAGGCAACTCGGAAAGCAACCAACTCATTAGCTTATTTCTTAACTCAAATAAGCTAATTCTGAAAAAAAAAACCTAGTTAATTAAGCATTCTCTTTTCAGTTATAGTACTTTGATAAGACATGAGGCAACTCGGAAAGCAACCAACTCATTGGTCTCCACTTGAACCCAAGAAACGAAAAAAAAATTCAGAAACAAAACAAAAGAACAAGAAGAATGCCTCACTGACAAGAGAGTTAAACATTGCAACGTCAGTAGTTGCAATGGTAACTTTCACGAACAAAAGCACGACAAAGCCTAGCATGAGTTTCTTTCTTCTTATCTTTCTTACCACATTACCTGAGGCTGTTTCTACCATGAGAATAATGGCCCATTAATTAAAAGGACCAAACATAGGATAAGAATCATCTTGCTGGCTAAGACATACCTCTAAGTCCTTCAATAATTTCAGAGCTGCTTGCCCCTTTGCATTTTTTCTAGTTTGTCCACATCCCTCAGCAACCAGCAACTCATCTTTCAGCTGTAACCTAAGCTCTGCATGCACGGTATCCCCCTTCACCATGCAATGGTCTTTCAAGAAGTAGCCAAGAGAGTCACACAATTCTATGAGCTCACGCAACGGAGGTAGTTCGAGCTTATCAGGAGTCACAATGGGAGATAATAGTGGCTTGACGATCTTCCAAACTTCATCCAGGTTAAGCTTAGTATCAATAAGTATTGCTCCAGCAATACTCTCTACCAAGTCTCCAAGTACCTATAACAAATTAATATCCCATGAATACAAGCAGCCTGCTATAAAGACTTTCATATATAGCAGTGGATTAATGTAACATATGCTGAACAATGTTGTATCCTAGGAAGACATTCAAGACTACAGTTGCCATTGAGATTAATAACATATGGTTACAGTGAAATGTCCGTCGAGAAACAGTAAGGAACCTTTGGGGCTTTGTTTCCTTGGAGTGAACAAGAATCAGAGACCAACTTCACAAATGCTGATATTTCACTTTCAAGATATCCAGAGCGATGTTGAAGATGGACGTGAAGCTCCCTCTTCACAGCAGCATAAGCAAAATTATCATTATTGACAGAAGCAGAGCGCAAATCTGTCAGTTCCCCAGGATCAATATCTTTATGCTTCTGGTAAAGGTACCAGGTAATGAGAATGTCCAGTACTGAGTCGCCGAGAAATTCAAGTCTCTGCCACATACAAGAAAATAAGTCTAAAGCTAAAAACAGGCAATATCTTAAGAAACAACTGTCTATTGGGATGTATTAAGAAAAAAGGGCAGCCCGGGACGGACCACAAGGGTCTATTATACGCAAAATTACCCCGCATTTCTGCAAGAGGCTGTTTCCACAGCTTGAACCTATGACCTCCTGGTCACATGGCAGCAACTTTACCAGTTACGCCCAAGGCTCCCCTTCAACTCTATTGAGATGTATAATCAGCATTAATTCATATTTATATCCAAATTAGGGACTATTCTTTAACCAACCTGATAGTTGTAACTAACGTCCACTTCTAGCACAGTAGCATGTGTTATAGCTTCTAGTAGCAATCCCTTGACAGAAAATTTATAGGTAAGCTTCAACTCAAGGTCTTCAATATCTTTAGCTTTAGGGGTATAGGAGTAAAGAGATGCAGTTTTGATCGCATCCTCTACTAATGAAGGTTCAAGTTCAGCTTCAACACCAAGCCATTTCATCAATTTCAGGGCAGCAATAAACCCACCACCAACGTAGTATGCACCTATCAGCGCTTCGACACAGTCCGATATTGTTTTTGAGCCCATCCATCTATGTCCTCTATCACAGTGCTTCCCAACTACTACTTTGGGATCTTCAGTCAAAAATTTCTTGTCCAAAGGCACTTCTGACGTCTCAACCCCATGGCCACAAGGACAAAGCCGAAGGGAGAGCTGTCCAGGAGCAGTCCATCGGCGTGGATCAAATGCTCCATCCCTTATATAGCCCTGTAATTAGACATGTAAAGCATGATTAGAAATGGAAGTGAGAGAATAACTAATCAGATGTCAAATTATTTGAGGCATACAGGAAAAAGGGCAATTTAAAATTGCCAGGTGGAAAGGATATAGCATCCACATTTCTTTGAGGATTAACAAAACAAGATGAATTTCAATATTCCATGGCGAAAGTGCTTAAAAACCATAAGACAGCAACCCATGGGGATTGTGAACAGGTTGATATATAAAAACGGCTTAGCCTGTAGCAAGTTCCCACCATCTAGCACCGTGTCTGTCTTTTTTAAGTTAAAATGACTAGCAAACTTTTGATGCTATCAGCATCTTTGTTGTGTAAGCAAGTCTGCATAAGATCAGTTGATACCACTGAATATTTGCCCATGACTTCTCTTACAACCAAAATAGGATGAAAATTCCTGGTGAGTTCAATAATATTACAACCCCTGACTTGGAACGGTGCTTAGTTCAAGCTCTTCTACCAACTCCCAAATTTCAGCTTTGCATAATTTCACTATAGCTATTAGGGGTGTGCATTCGAATCGGTTTATCGATAAATCGAATCGATTATTTGTTATCGGTTTATCGATATTGGTTTATCGATTTATCGATTTCGATTTCGAAATTTTCCTTATCGAGTTATCGATTTCGATTTCGATTTGTCCTCTTCGGTTTATCGGTTTATCGATAAACCGATAAGATAGACTAAAAAGAAAAAATTAATTATTTTTAATTTTTATTTTTTATTTTTTTACCCTTATTCTATAATACCCTTTCCTTTACCCTAAGTCCCTAACCTTATTATTTCCTCTACCACATTTAAGGAATGATCATATTTAAAGCTCAAGGGAATGAAGTTCAAATTAATGGTAAACAAAATTAGTCATGATGATGTATTTTTTTTTTATACCGTTGGAGTGTTGGTGGCATAGATTTGATCTCTTACTTTAGTTTCGTTGCATGTGCTTGTTGACACAATTTTTATGTTATAAATGATGTTCGTCTTATTTTAGCTTCTTTTTGTCCATATTAGTTAGACGTGTTTATAGCGATATATTTTCCGTAGGATCCCGCAAATTTTCTTATTGGTGTAATCGATAACCGAATCGATAAATCGAAATCGAAAAAATTGAAAACTTATTGAAGCGATAACGATAAGCATATGTATAAATCGATAATCGACAAGTAATTATCGATAATCGATAAGTAGAATCGATAAATCGAATGCACACCCCTAGCTAAATCCCAAATTGGCTTCAACTTTGGAGGTTTTCAACAAAAGTAACTACAAAACCAAAGAGACACGACAAAGGATCAAACTGCAAGAGAGTTCCCTTTTTTGTGATTATTGTGGAATATCCCAATTTCCGTGATTAAATCCTCCAGCAAGGCCTAATTTTTACAATCCTCGCTGAAACCAAGTAGTTGACATATTATCCAAGCAAACACTAAGAAAGCCAAGCTATTTACTGCTTATTTTCTACGATAAGCTTCAAACGGTTCGTAAAAGCTATTAACGACATTTTTGCCTTGATTTATGTGCCATAGACTCTCTTATGAATCCTAATTCATCAATCCCAAGTAATCAATCTCTTATTCATGCTAATAATAAGCAAAATTTGTTATTTACACTTTTAATGCTTCGTATTGACTTCTTCAATTGTAGAACATTGGACTCCCCAGGGATGGTTCATTCCCTTTGGAAGAAATCTCCAATGATTGGGAAATTGGAGAATTCTTGAGTCTGAAGGGTCTTCTTAACTCTCTACCCCCACTGACTTCTCTTCCAGATTCCTTATCCTGGAAATCCAAAAAAAGAACCTTCTCTGTGAAAAGTTGTTATACAACCTAGACAAGCAGGTACTCCCTCTTAACATAGCCATGGAAGTCTTTTCGGAAGAACAAAACACCTTTAAAAATTAAATGTTTTTCTTGGATTGTGGCATATAGAAAATGTCTCACTCTTGATAATCTTCAAAAGAGAGACATTATTCTTTGCAACAGATGTGCTCCTTGTGAAGAGGAGGCGGAAGAAGTTAGCCATTTATTCCTCCATTGCAGCTCCTCCCAACAGATTTTGCATCTCTTTTTTGCTGTTGCGGGAATCCAATGGTGTATGCCAAATAATACAGTGGAATTTTTGCTATCCTGGCATAGATTGGACCTTCAAAAATCTTCCAAAGAAGCCTGGAAAAGCATTCCTAAGGTGGTATGGTGGGTCATATGGAGAGAAGGAAACGCGAGAGTTTTTGAAGACAAGAGGGGCAATGTTATTAATCTTAAGCTCAGGTGTATGTTTCTGCTTAGTCTTTGGTGCACCAAAACTACGACATATGTTTTAGAGCTGGAAACTACAGTTGACTTTCTTAGTTTACACATATTCTAAGGTTCTCTTTTGGATGCACATTTACCCCAACATTTCCTTAGTGCTGGTTGTTTATAATCTATTCCTTTATTACTCATAAGAAAATGCTTCATATTGACTTCTGACTTCGATGGACATAGTTCGGGATCACTCTAATTGATGCAGCCAGGTAAAAGATTGGAAAATGTGGGACCGGCCAAAGGTGGTTCTATATAGTTCTTACGCCTTTACAGCTTCTATTTTATTTGAAACACTGAAATCGTTCTTCACTGGCTAAAAGAATTTCGCTCTAGCTCTCTAGTTCTTTTAGCTACCATTACATATTTTTACATGTGGAAAGTGAAAAGACATATGTGTCAGCATTGTCCCAATCGAGCACTCTCTTTTTATTGAGTTAACGGGTGAAAACACACTCTTTTTTTTATAAAATAATAAATTCTATTATGGAGACAGCTTTACATACCTGCAAATGGCGACTAGTTCCCACTTTATGGAGGGTTGAGTTACAAACAGCCCATGAACGCCGATCAGATAGCTGCCCTTCATGCTTCTTGGGATATTTAAGAAAGAGGTGACAACTAACAGCATACTTCAGAACTGAGTCTCCAAGCAACTCCAGACGTTCCATGGAGAAACTCTCATTGCATCTTAGACTAGTAAGAGCTTCCAGAATCTGACCATGAAGGATATTTAGTTAGACAAATGTCTAAGAGTTATTCAGATAGTTGAGCAAATGATAGGACGAACCAATGAGCTTGATATATGTAAATCGCCTGAATGACTTGTTATCTCTTTCCTCAACTCGCTAGCCAACATCAGGGACTCCAGACGGTGCATTAATGAGGGTAGCAAGTAGAAGGATTTCAAGATGTCTATCCGAATGTCTATACCCACCAGAAGTTCTGGTGGCATGTGAACATTATTCAGCGGCTTCTGGACCGCCATTTTACTATCTTTTGAATTTGTTCCACAGGAAACGCCTGCTCAAAGAATCTCCGAACATCAACTTTATGTAATCTGAAACACCGAGCTCAATGCATCTATTAGGTACAGTGACAAGTTCAATGTATATCATCTTTCTAAAGAACCCAGGTAAAACTTTACCAACTTTGAACTTCAAAGGTTATCTTCATTGTCAAACTTTACTTCCAATATGATTGTAGAAATGTTGCCAGAACAAGTTCAGTTTCAATTATATACATCTAAAGATATGGTGTCAGATCAGATTTTTGTAGCATGTGTTTACAAATTGTTAAGAGAGTGTATATAGTAATATGCTATAACGGTTTCCTACATTAGAGAGTAGGTATTAGTGTTATGTAATACTCCCTCCGTGAACCTATTTCCTTTTTAGTACGTGTCAAAAAGAATCACCCATTTCCCTATTTATAAACAATTTACCTTTATGCTGTGATTTATAGCCACACAAAGTATATGAGCCTCATTTTACACCACAAATTCAAAAGTCTTCTCTCTTTTCTTGAATTCCGTGCCCAGTCAAATGGGTTCACATAAATTGAAATGGAAGGAGTATCTATATATAAATAGGGCTCAATCTAAGACAATATAATATCAATAAGATATTTCTTCCGTGCAAGGAAGAAACAGTCATAGTGCAAATATTCCAGTGATTGTTGCGTCAAAACAAATTTTTACCGTTGTTATGCATAAAACAATACCACCACAAGGTCCACCGTAGTCCCGCGACCAAACCCAACAAACCCCACCGAAAAAATCTTCCCCGCGCACTTTCATGCGCCGAAAAGAAGGGGGAATTTTCCGGCGAGATCTGTACATGCGCCGAGTACATGCGCCGGCGCATGTACCACCTTTCGGCCAGTTTCTTGCAAAGAATCTTCAGGACTGCTTACTCAGGAGGTGATTTCAAGCCTACCTATCCAGATTACATCAAATTCCGACCATTTTTCTATTTTCTGGCGGAGATTTCGAGATTCCGACAATTGTTCCTATTTTTCTCCTCAAACACGAGCCTACTCACTCAGCTTGTCACTTTCAGAAAACAACTTTATTTTTACAGCAACAATGATTTTTTACGGTAGCTTTTCCTTCACCTGTTTCAGCAAGTTACAGTTGATTATTTCGATATTTGGTGATAATTTACTAAACCTCTCTTCAATCCAAAGATTTCTTTGGGATTTGATGTTTTTGGTTCTAAAAATACGAGTTCCGGAAGTTCAGGCGTTATCATTACTTCGAAATATGGGAAGTTCAAACTACTTAGCTTGGGTTTCCTCGGTTGAGTTGTGGTGCAAGGGTGAAAGTATTCAAGATCAATTAACTAAAAAGTCTAGAGAGGGAGATGAAAAGGTCAAAGCCCTTTGAAAAGATGGATACTCAGTTATGTAGTATCATGTGACGATCTACTGATTCCAAGTTGATGCTCTTATTTCATCCATTCCAAAAATGTCATTTAGTTTAGAAAAAGACTCGCACTTTATACACTAGTGACATCTCGTTTCTATGATGTGATATCGTGGATGACAAACTTGAAAAAACAAGAATGTTTACTTACTTGAGACAAATACAGACCGTCATGGACGAATTTGAGAAGTTGATGTCAGTTTCTGCTAGTGTTGAAAAGCAGCAACAGATGATGTTTCTAGTTCTTACACTCACTGAATTTTCTAATGACCTTGATGATATACGCGACCAGATTTTGACTAGTCCGACTGTCCCTACAATTGATGAATTATTCTCTCGATTGCTTCACCTTGCTGCAGTGCCAACAGACAGTGATCTCATCACAGACAACTGACTTCTCTGTTGTCGCATCCTAGGAAAATTGGGCATCTCCGACTCTGAAGAATAGACGAGGAGGAGGTTGTTTTGGAAGGTCTCGACCCAAGTGTCCTTATTGTACTAAGCTTGGAAACACCAGTGAGGTATGTTACTCTTTGCATGGTCGACCACCTAAAAATGCTCATGTTGCTCAAACCGAGACCGCAAGTAACTAGAGATTTTCTTTATCCGAAGGGGAATAGAATGAATTACTTCAGTATCGAGCAAGTAAGCAGACACCTCCACAAGTAGCCTCTATAGCTTAGATAGATACTCATGTTGCAGGTAATTTCTTTTATTTGTGTTTTCCAGCCTAGTACTCTAGGACCATGGATCATGGACTCAAGCGCCTCTGATCATATTTCTGGTAATAGGTTACTTTTGTCAAATATTGTTTATTCACAGTCTCTTCCTAATGTTACTTTAGCTCATGGAATCCAAATAAAAGCAAAAGAAGTTGGACAAACTAATCCATTATCCTTGGCACTTTAGATTTTGTTCTTTATGTCCCTGGTTGTTCTTTTAATCTTGCATTTGTTAGTCGGTTGACTCATGCACTCCATTGTAGTATATATTTTATGGATGATTCTTTTGTTATGCAGGACCGCAGTATGGGATAGACGATTGGTACAGGGCGTGAATTACAAGGCATTTACTACCTTGACTCACTCAATCCCTCCATAGCATGTCCAGTTACAAATCCTCCAGACCTAATTACACACGTTTAGGACATCCGAGTATATCCAAGTTTCAAAAGATGGTATAGTTTGTCTATATTAGATTGTGAGTCGTGTCAACTTGGGAAACATACCCGAGCCACTTTTTCCCGTAGTGTTGAGAGTTGTGCAAAGTCTATTTTTTCTTTCGTTCATTCGGATATATGGGTTCCTAGTAGAGTCGGTTGAACTTTAGGATTTCGTTATTTTGTTAGTTTCATTGATGATTACTCAAGATATACTTGAATTTTTCTAATGAAAGATCGTTCTGAGTTGTTTTCTGCATTCAGAGTTTTTGTGATGAAATAAAAAATCAGTTAGGTGTCTCTATTCGCATCTTTCGCAATGATTATGCCTTAGAAAAATCATCCTCCAATTTCAGCAATTTATGACTTCTCAGGAAATTATTCATCAAATATCTTGTTTGTATACCCCTCAGCAGAATGAGGAAACAAATAGAAAGAATAGGCACTTCATTGAGACTACTCGCACATTTCCCATAGAGTCCCATGTTTCGCTGCGTTTTTGGGGCGATGGAGTTCTCACGACTTGTTATTTGATTAATCAAATGCATTCATCTTCCATCCAAAGATAAGATTCTGCATTCAGTATTGTTTCATCAGTCAATCACCCTTATACTCTCTCCCCCTCGTGTTTTTTGGGAACACATGCTTTGTTCATAACTTAGCTCCAAAAAAAGAAGATAAGCTAGCTCATCGTGCTCTTAAGTGTCTTTCTTGGTTATTCTCGAGTTCAAAAGGGATATCGTTGCTATTCACCTGACCTTCCTAGGTACCTTATATCAGATGATGTCATCTTTTGTGAGTCTCGGCCTTATTTTACCTCTTCTAACCACCTTGATATACCAGAGGTCTTACATATACCGATTCTTGAGAAGTTTATTATAGCTCCTCCTATATCCTCGGCTACAAAAGTCTTACCCATATCGATATTTAAGGAATCTAGTGTTGCTCCTTCTAGATCTCGAACCATAAGAACACTACTCTTGACTTCTCGTCGTCGTCCGCGTCCAGCATCAGACCTAGTTGATTCACGTCCTGCACCTGGCCTTGTTCCTACTGCGGACTTGTCTCCTTCTAGTCCACCGATTGCATTTCGCAAAGGTATGTAGTCCACATTTAATCCTAATCCATATCATGTCAGATTAAGTTATCATTGTCTGTCATCACCCTATTATGCTTTTGTATCTTTTTTGTCTTCTGTTTCCCTCCCTAAGTCCATAGGTGAAGCAGTGTCTCATCCAGGATGGCAATAGCTATGATTGACGAGATGTATGTTTTACAAGCGAGTGGTAATTGGGAACTTGTTCCTTTTCCTTCAGGTAAATTTATTGTCGGTTGTTGTTGGGTTTATGCAGCCAAAGTTGGTCCAGATGACCAGGTTGATCGACTTAAGCCTTAAGGCCCGCTTGTTGCCATGGGGTATACTCAGATATTAGGACTTGATAATAGTGATACTTTAGTCCATCTCTTTCTATCCATGGATGTTGTTCGCCATTGTTTTATCTCTATCAGTTAGACATTAAGAATGTTTTTCTTCATGGTGATCTTGAGGATGAAGTTTATACGGAACAATCACTTAATTTTGTTGCTCATGGGGAGTCTAGTGACCTTGTATGTTAATTGCGTCGGTCACTCTACGGTATAAAACAATCTCCTCGAGCCTGGTTTGGTAATTCCGTACAACTATTCAGGAGTTAGGTATGACTCATAGTAAAGCTAATCACTGTATTTTATCAGCATTTTGCTTCAAATCTGTATATTTATTTGGTGGTTTATGTTGATAATACCATTATTACAGGCAACGATCAAGATTGTATCACTAGTTTGAAGCAACACCACTTTCAGCAAAGACCCGGGCAGATTGAAGTATTTTCTAGGTATTGAGATCGCTTAGTCTAGCTCAGGTATTGTTATTTCACAACGGAAATATGCCTTAGACATTTCTGAGGAGATACAAATGACGGATTGTAGACCCATTGAAACTTCTATGGATCCAAATGTCAAACTTGTGCCACGATAGGGGAAACTTTTAGGAATCCTGCAAGATATAGGCGGCCAGTTGGAAGTGGAATCACCTCACAGTGACTAGACCTGATATTTCCTTTCTTGTGAGTGATATAAGTTAGTTTATGGACTATCCTTGTGATGGACTATCCTTGTTATAGAAAATCAACCTCATGCAAAGGACGGTTGTTCGAGGATCGAGGCCATCTGTAGATTTTTGGATACACAAATGCTGATTAGGCAGGATTACCTTCTGATAGACGTTCTACATCCAAATATTGTGTTTTAATAGGAAATAATTTGGTGTCTTGGAAGAGGAAGAAACATAATGTGATTGCCCGCTCTAGTGCAGAAGTAGTGTATCGAGCAAAGGTTGTAGCAACGTGTAACCTAATTTGGGTCAAACAGCTTCTCAGAGAACTAAAGTTTGGAAAGATTAGTCAAGATGTGTGATAACAGGCTGCCATTCATATAGCATCAAATCTGGAGTTCAATGAGAGGACTAAAGACATTGAGATTGACTGTCACTTCATAAGAGAAGATACTCTCAGGAGACGTTGTTATAAGTTCGTGAAGTCAAATGATCAGCTTGCAGATATTTTTACCAAGTGTCACTGGTCCTCGTATTAGTTACATTTGTACCAAGCTCGGTACTTATGACTTATATGCACCAGCTTAAGAGGAAGTATTAGATAGTAATATATTTTTTTGATAAGGTAAATTGTATTAATCAAAAGGGAGAGAACTCTCGTATATAGGAAGTGTTGAGTAGTCCCACATCGGAGGAATTTGAGGTACTTGGTCTCCTTATATGGCTTGGGCAATCCTCAGTGAGAAATTCAAAAATGGCCAGATTTACCACTTGTCGTTGAAAAATAGCCAAGTTTCATAAGTCATCGAAATTTAACCACTTTAAATCTGAGCGAAAACACTGTTCAAA
>MU671791.1:0-50279 GCA_026770625.1 Nicotiana glauca | reverse complement strand
AACTCCCGTATATTATACTGGACCGGTCCCTGTTGCAGCAAAATAGTGGCTATTTTTCATTGACTTGGTAAACGCTGGCTATTTTTCATTGACCAGTGTGAAAACTGGCTATACCATGATATTTTAACCAATCCTCACCTCACAAGCTAGCTTTTGGGGTTGAGTTAGGCCCAATGTCCATTCTTATCATGGTATCAGAGCCAGGCTCATCCCAATTATTGTTACCGATGTTGGACCCCCATTTATGTTGTCCACGCACCACAGGCCTGGGCGTGAGGGGGTGTTGAGTTGTCCCACATCGGAGGGATTTGAGGTACTTGGTCTCCTTATATGGCTTAGGCAATCCTCACCTTACAAGCTAGCTTTTGGGGTTGATTTAGGCCCAATGTCCATTCTTATCAGGAAGTATACCAAAAAGTAGAGAATTTAAATCAGAACTATATATAGTAATATATTAGTGTCCCATGTTGGAGAATAAGTATTAGTGTTATGTAATGTCTGTATATAGATAGGGCTCAGTGTAAGACAATATAATATCAATAAAATATTCTCCGGTGCCTTTATTTCTCATACAAATTACTAATCACACAGCACTTATCCAGTAGAAAGTCCACAACCGCCTAAAATAACTTCTGTTGGATATACAACAAGACTATTTTAATTCAAGCAATTAAAACTTTACTTATGTCCATGGGTAAAATAGAAATAGATAATAAATTTTAAAGAGGTTATGAAGGATGCAGGCTAATGTCTTTCTGCAATTGCTGACATAAATTTGCCTATTTACCCAAAAAAAATATTTAGCCTATTTACAGATTAAGCGCGCATGGGGTTTAACGTGATCCAAAGGCCATGCTATGATCCTATAATCGGGAAAAGGCAAACTGCTATTGGATTCAGTTAAGAGAACACAACTACTTTGGTGCTTAGCATTTCTCAAAACAATATCATCTATCTCCAACGAAGTTCACACAATCTCTGCACATGGTTTGTCACAGGTAATCTATGTTGCGCAGACTCTCCAAAATGTAGCCGCACCCGTGTCGGATCCTTCAAAAATGCACTACTTTTGGAGGATCCGACACGTATCCGGCCACATTTTCGGAGCGTCCGAGCAACATAGCTGGTAATAAGTAATACAACCTCCCACAAATTTCCATGCTCTGCAACCTATAGCAAACATGTTTAGAATCTAACTAGGGGTAAAGACGTGGATCACTCCATTAATGGGGATTTAATGGAGTTGTACCGAGAATATATTTTAAGAAAACCATTGTCAGAAATTTACTTAGAACTAAAAACCTATCAAAAAGAAAAACTTAAATAGCACAAAGCTAATATATTTAAATTTGTTTGCTACTTTCTTTCCTTGTTTACTAGAAGGAAACTCCTAGGCCGGCTGTAATAGAAATGTTCAACACGTGCTAGTGTGCTTGTACTTCGAAAAACGATGTAAATTCCAAAAGAGATGGCCTACTTATTATAACCAAGAATCAGCAATAACTTCACAAACCTTCTTTTTGAAAATCCACAAGAAGATTGAATGCATTATGGCTTTGCTTTAGCAGCAACAAAGGCTGTCCAGGATACAGTAAAACAATTCCATACCTAATCAACAGAAACAGGAAAAAAAAACATTGCTAATTTAACATACTCGGGTCTTTTCAAACAGTAAATAAGAAACAGTAATTTAGGTAGAAGTTTCCTACTTTTTATGGAAGTAGTCAGCAAATGATGAAAAGGGTGACTGGCTAGCTTCTGAATTTACTTCGAAGGGGCTCTCTGCAGAAGTATTGGCAACAGCATCCAGAACAGAATAGATTCTTCCAGTATGAATGGCCACAACAACCATGCCCTTAAGCTTGCTTCTACAGACTGACTTATTGGCGAAGTGAATCAAATTTGTCTGATCGAGATCTACCATAAACGATGCAGTCCTATCAACTAAGGAATTCTTCCGGGTAATTTCAGATTGTTCAGCATTTAACCAAGCATTTCTTTTCAAAAATTTCACAACTGACACAGAAGATTCAATTCCTCCCCAATCTATTCTACAAGGTTCACCACTTGAATCTAAAGGATCCAGCGGTAGTAGCAAGTACATGTTCGATGGCTCCCATACAGATTCATCTGTCTCAAGTAGAAATTTCCTTCCACCCGATGATTTAACAAACAATTTACCAAACACCCCATTAAAGAATAGTTCTTGGAAGAGTTTTGCTTTTGCCACCTGACAATTAAATTGTTTAATGCTTGTTAAATATGAAACACCAACATGATAGAATTATATAAACTCAAATTCTGTGTCTTGGTTCCAACCTGTTGAGCATCCAAATGGAGTTTCCCACAATGCGACACAGATGATTGGACAAACTTGGAGACTAAGAAGAGTTCAACTTCGACATTTCCCACATCATCATCTAGTTCTGATTGAAGCAAAAGGACAAAGCTGGAATAATTCACTTCTGGTATGTTGCAAGAGAAGTTCATTTTATACGCCTGAAATACTTCTCCATTAGGGTCATATCCCCATGTCCCAGATAATGCACTAATATGAGCTGTGCCGTGTAATTCTTTCAACTTTGTCGTTCCTAAAAACATATTAATGAGAATACAAACCTTCAATCACAATAAGCAAATAAACAAGGTTGAGCATCTACCAGGTATGAAAACAGGTGCAGCTTAACTGTGGTCTAGATTTTAGTGCCACCTTAAGAATAAAAACTTACTTCCTTGTTCTTAGATTCTTCCATGAATTGCTATTTATTCAGAAAGAAGAATAGATCAAATATATTCACCGGGAATTCATAAAAGTCTCCAATGATATGTGAACTTTAATCGGTATAGGGCATGAAAGTGGTTGGATGAATTTTCTAGAGCAATATTTGTGTTCACTTCACATCAATAGAAAATTTCATAACACCCTTGAGATTCATGGAGTTGAAAGTTTATTTATCATAGAAGCTTCCAGTTGATAATTACACTGAGTTTCCTGGCTTCAAAAGCTTCGAAGGATTTATCATATTAATATATTTACCTATGGCACATGCAACCTAAACATAAGCAGTTGGTTATTCGAAAGATTTTTGCTCTGTTCAACTGCAAAAAAATTTGAATCTGTCTCTTCCACCATATTGACTTCCTCCTCTTCCTTTATTTTGTTTTACTTTTTTACTCAAGAGTTCTTCTCTACTGTCTTGAGATGTGTTATTTGATGTACAACGAGCTAATTCTACATCCTGACGACATGCATTAAATATTGTAATAATACTAGATGGTAATAGTGTTGACTGACTTAATTATTAGGAAAGACTTGATTCTGTTGATTGGATTTATTATTAGGAAAGAACTGATTCTGATTGAGATTTTATTTTATTCTGATTGATGTAATTGATTATAAATTGATTGTAATTTATTTCCATTCCTAAAATAGTCATAGGACCTAGTGTATAAATACTTTTGCATCGGGATATAAGAACACACAGAAATACAAGAAGTCTTTTCTTCTTCTCAAAATCTACATGGTATTAGTGAGTTATCTCCCTCGCAGCACTAGAGTTTTGTTTTTATCAAAGAGGCCGAGAACCACCGCAAGATAAACTCCGATCAGTTTTTTTGGAATTTTCTTTTCTGTTGGGGTCACTGGAACATTCCGAGCCTATCCCTACCAGTTTTGATTTTTCCATTCACCGGAGTCAAGATTCCGTCTAGAAAGATTATTCTTGAGCAATTTTCTTTTGATTAGGCAGAAAATATGAAGACATTCAAGGAAACGGTTTATGGAGAAATCTTGTCTTCAGATGAAATTCAGCTTCTCCGTCACCTCCTACCCAAAGTTGACTCCGCTAATGTTGCCATATCCCATTATGTGCAATCAGGTATTGCCTTTGCTGCTCACCTTAATTCTTGGATTGTTGATTCTTGTGCAAATAGACACATGGCAAGCTCTTCTAAAGGCATTCAAAACTAACTCCTAATATTAAACTATCATTCGTATCCATGTCCCGGAGTTTCCTGTCAATCTTTTATTTGTTAGTGCCATCACCAAAGCTCTAAACTGTAAAATCGAGTTCTTTCCCGAACATTTTCTTTTCCAGGATCTTCAAACAGGGAAAAGGATTGGCAGTGGTAGATTGCGTGATGACTTTTATATACAATGTTCTCAGAAGCTGGAGCAACGCCATATATCGCTTAATCATCTCTCCAATACTTCTTCGGCCTACCTCTACCTATCCGTTGGCTCTCCAATGCCAACCTATCACACCTCCTCACCGGTGCATCTGTGGATCTCCTCTTCACATGGCCGAACCATCTAAGTCTCGCCTCCCACATCTTGTCCTCCACTTGAGCCACGCCCACCTTGTGTCGGATAACTTTATTTTTAATTCTATCTAACCTGGTATGCCCGCACATCCATATCAACATCCTCATTTCAGCCACCTTCAACTTCTAGATATGGGGAGTTCTTGATTGGCCAACACTCCGTCCCATACATCATACTCGGTCTGACCACCGCTCTATAGAACGATTCTTTAAATTTTGGTGGCACATTCTTATCGCAGATAACACCGAAAGCGAGCCTCAAAACTCTGGTCAAGCCTTTCTTTGGGAAAAGTAAGAATGTCAACCAAGAAATAATACAGCGGCATAGACAGTTAAGACACCCATCATTCTTTGTTTTGAAGAAGTTATATCCCGATTTCAAGGACTGAATTTGAATCTTTGTTCTGTTATACGTGTGAATATGCCAGACATATGAGAAACTCTTATTCTGTGAGTGATAATAGAAACACAACTATGTTTATGACTATTTATTCTGATGTATGGGGTCCTACTCAAACTGTTTCTTTGTCTGGTAATCGATGGTTTGTTACTTTCAATGACTGTTGCACTAGGATGACTTGGGCATATTTGTTAAAAGCCAAAAGTGAAGTTTTCTCTTGTTTTTGATCATTTCATAAGATGATTTGTACTCAGTTTGATGCCATAATAAAAATCTTGAGAACTTATAATGGCAACATTTTTCCGATAGTTGCTCCTACAGCACTATCCCAACGACCGTTTACTGCTGCTTTTCTATGTTCAAAGTGAACAAATTTAAGTTGGATTACTCACCTATCAGTAGTCGCACTTCTTTCCACTAATTTGATGGCACCATTTTTTTCTGGCCATTCTTGTCATCATGATTCAGATGATCAAAATTTTCCCCACAAGATTCTATAGATTTTTAAAGGAATGTTTTCCCATAGTTTGTCCTATAGCACTATTCTGACGACTGCTTACCTCTAGTTTTCTATGTTCAAAGTAAGGAAATTCAAGTTGATTTACTCACCTTGAGTTTGAAGAGACATTTGGAATATTAAGTGTTAGTGTAATAATGTTAGAGTTAGAATAATAGAAGAGTTCATTCTCAACAAAAAAAAAATATCATTTTTGCTAATAAAAAAGATAATATAGAAATATTAAGTTCTTTTTTTTTTGAGAAGAATAGAAATATTAAGTTCTTGTTTCAGATATTATCCCACAATTGGGGAAATATCATGGGCATTGTTTTTGACACCTAAAAAAGGAATGTCTTGTATTATGTTGTCATCAATACATCTTACCTTTTTACAAATATTATAAGAACCCAAGAGCTGTCATCATTGAAAATATTGTTCTATGATAATACGTCTCCCAGCAAATTGGGCGCAACTTCGCACACATTTCAACAAGGAATGGATTTGTCATTTATGTTTAACTACTTGATAAAGGAAGGATTAATCATGTCAAGTGAATCTTAAGATAGCCCATGGTCCCATTAAATGTTGCTAGAGTGTAATTTGATTAACTCAAAAGCAGAGAAGACAGAGGTCAAAAGTAAAAAGCTTATTCCTGTTTACCTGCCCCTACATGTTTGTCCTGCACATGCAAATCACTTTTGGAAGGCTTTTCATTGAGAGGAAGAAGATGATCATTCAGAGCACCTATCTGATGCAGCTTCTTACATGCATCCAAGCAGACGAGCTGTCTTGACAATTGAATATTCCTGCATTCTGGACCAACCATTGTTTGGAAAGCTGCATTTGTAGGTAACGTCAATTTACACTGGTACAAGTCCCCAGACAAGATGTACTCAAAATTGGGCTTTGGAGAGAAGAACCTGTGAGAAAAAATTTTATCATATTTTTAGGCAATAAACAGATAAGATTCCATCATCCTGTTCTATGTATACTCTTAATCTGGAATATGAGAGTAAAATCGGGACGTATCGAAAAGCATCAAATTTGTTAAATGTAAGAGGAGAACTTAAAGCCAAGAGCAACATTTTCATACAGAACGGAAAATTTAAAACTGATGACTCCCGTGACATAATCGTTTACTGAAAGCAAGAATTGCCCCTTGCACAGGCAAATGTGAAACATATTTGTGTTGTTACTTGTATGCCTAATTCAGACAGCAAGTAAGCCACCCATCACTTGAAAATATAAGACCTCGTTGTTGAAGAAGTGTCTACATAATGTACACCAAAAAGTTTCTTTGAAGAGGATCCAGTAACTGAAGTTTGAAGTGGTAAGGGGAAAAAATCAGCACAATAGAGAGGAGACGACACTGGAAGCTAGATTCACTGGACTTGTGTTGCATATTGTATACGGATGACTCAAGGTGTCTGATTCACCTTGACCCGTAAGTTCAGGAAATGCATACACCACAAAAAGGTAGGGACAAGAAACATAAATCTGATAAATAGTTTAGCATATCAATTATGAGGATCACAATTTATTGTGATTAAACATAAGTGGTAGTACATCATCAGTGCACAGTGGTCTTAGGCAACAACCCGAAAGAAACTTATAATTTATCTTCTTTCAACCACCACGGACTTAAAAAAGCCTAATGGTTGTAGAGAATGAAGAGACGGAAAAGTGTGTTTTGCACAAAAGCTGCCTTCTTCAGTATCACTTAGCCACTGATTTACTGTTACATTTTCTTTTTCTTTTGAGTTTCCCTTTTTTTTTTTTTTTTGGATTAGTAATAGGCATCTTAAAGAAGCCTAATGGTTGTAGATTATGAAGAGCAGAAGACGTGCTTTTTGCACACAAGCTGTCTTCCATTTGTGCAACAGCCAAGATTTACGCTATTTTCTTTGTCTCTTTTCCTCCAGTTATTTTCTTGTTTCATTTTTTTTCATTTGTTTTTTTGGATTAGTACCTTGAATTTCGGAAGTCTTGTAACAAATGAAAACACTAATATCGATGATGGTCCAATATGAGATGTAAATAGACTGTATCCCACTTAAAGTCCCATACACAAACCTCCTGTACTCTCATGCCAGTACACTGGCTAAGTTAAAAGGATTTTGCATACCACAGGCCTATCCATGAGTTACTGAGCTTAGGGTTCATGTATGAGGCAGAGAGCAGTGGGACAGTTATTGGAAGCCAACAGGTGTCAACTACAAAATTTTGAAGCAAACAATAGAATGAGGAAATTGAAGTTGATAGTAGTGTTCCAGTCTAGATCCTTCTTGCGCTCAAGTATATCGAAACAATCACATCATGTAACCAACTGTTCCAAGATTTTTATATCCTTCCAAGAAAAAGATATTCGTTCCCAAACGGCTCTAAGCAGGAAACAAATCAAAACTCGTTATAATCTAATCTGGGGTCCTGGATTCTGGTTTTAACCATAAATTTGTGTGCGCTCATAAAAAAAATTCATTATTTGAGTTGAAGATATGAGAATCCATACTTATCTCCGGGAAGCATTTCACAGTATTTATTCAAGAGACTGACACTAGAATCTGCAGTTACTGAAGCTCCAGTTGCCTCCACATAATATGCACTAGTTTCCTTCACTAGACAAGGTTTCACAACACAAACATCAGGGTCTCTTTTTATAGCTGTATCTGTCACAGAATATTCACTCCTAATGATATCAAACATCTGTTCTCTGTGCTTCATGTTTCCCCTGAAAGCAAAATCAAGGTTAGACACTTGAAAATTAGATTTATGAAAGCCAAAAGCGGGTCAGTATGCAGTTCCATCACCTCTCAAGCATTAGTATATACAGAGATTCAGTCTGACGAGCTCGTCCCCTAGACTGGACATAACTTCGAACTGTTTTTGGTAAATCAAACCGTATCACAGAAGAACAGTGCGGCACATCAATTCCCTCCTCAACCACATCAGTGGCAAATAATAAACTGACCTGTAATGATAAAAAGAATAGGGAAAAATATAAGATAAGAACAAACTAGTTAAAGGGACTCACCAGAAAGTATTTATTTCAAATCTAATGGGATGTATACATGTAAGTACCTTTCCAGAGCGAAAACATTCCAAGGTTTCTTTTTGCACTTTTGGTGTCAGTGCATCAACTGATGTGTTTGTTCCAGTCAAATATGCTATTGTGAAATCTGAAAACCAGGTCATTTTCTTCATAACTCTTTCAATTACTTTAGCTGTGATAATTCTTTCGACAAAAACGAGACAGCGTACTTGTGTTGCTTTCCTGCATGCATGGAATGGAGCTTTAAGCTTGTGGAAAGAGAATACCAAGAAGACACATCTAAAGACAGTAATATGTTTCGTAACAGAACAAGATGTCGAGTTAATTACCTAAGGGATTTAAAAATTTCAAGAAGCACATGCAGTTTTGAAGATATAAGGCCCATTGACAGTGTTGCTGACGAGTCATATCCAACATCTAGAAGACTCTCACAGTCTGGGGAATTGAAATAAATCAAAACTTGCCAAGAACTCAAAACTCAAAATCTGGAATTTTTAAAGTGTTAATATGGTAAAAGACAAATCAGCAGGATTACGGGAAAATTCAATTATTATCTACTGCAGAACAGACAAGAGCCAAAAAGATGAAGCAGAAGCTATCTAGCAGTGTTTACACTAATTGATCCATAAAAAGCATAGCCAATCAGCAGAAACAACACTTTACAGGAAACAAAACAAGTTACAATTTTGTCAAAGCTCAGAAGAAATTGTAACACAATGATATATTTTTTTATAAGGGAAAAGAACAAGAACAAAAGGGTATAGAAAGAATGAATGTGATATATATAGCTGTCCTGATTGATGGATTAGTTGACATAGAAGCTTCTATGGAAAAATGTAATGATCTTGATTCAATAATGTCCACAGGTCTAGAAAACAAGTAGCATGTAGTGATAAAAGATATGCATGTAAATGAAAGGAACATGCATAATTTATGACATAGTAAAATAGAGTGAGCAAGAAATTATCTACGAAAAGGTGGTTTTATTTGGGAAAAAAGGGAAAAAGAAAAAGAGATCAATTACAATACAGTCAATAAAAGAACCCTTTTTTGATAAGGACAGTCAATAGAAGAACCTTATGAGCTCCTGGTACACTAAAAGTAACGTGTAACATTTGCAAGGAAAGTGAGGAAGCAACAACGAGCTGAATGAATACTCCCACTGTTTCAGATCAAAAGAAAAACAGATTTTTAACAAGAAATCTATGTCGGAAATGCTGGAACTATGGCAAACCCTCCACCGGAAAGAATCATAAGTCAAGTTCCGTTACCAGGATGATAGAATATACTTGTTTGCAATCGAAGATGAAACCAAAAAAGAACCGTAAAAACAATAGTGATAACGATGACAACAAAGAGGTCTGCAAACATATCTGCATAAACAATACATAGAACAAACTCAAGTACCTTGTGGCATTGATTCCTGAATAATTGACAATGCCTCTTCCAAGAAGTATCTCTGTTGGCGAGAACTTTTCCTAAGAATCTCATTTTCCTCTTTGTCATCAGGGACATTTCCCAAACAGACTGTAACAGCCTACAATACGAGAGATGAAAAAACTATCAGTGCCAAATTTAAGAAATTCCAAAACAATAGTAGATAGATTTGAAAGGAATGTCAGAAAAGGGATGCAGAACTCTTGAAGAAAACATAGAAGCTGGTAGAGATAGCCAGAGTTTAGAAAAAAGTCCCGATAGTCCAGTATAGACCCAAGCTTAGAACCAACTAAATGTGTCTTCTTCCCACTATAGTGAATGTGTCTTCTTGGCCAGTAAGTCTAACCTCAGGGATCAAAGGGCAAGCAGCTTCCAGGTTTAATGATTTGGTGGGATCAAGAGATGTGGTGGCTGGTGAACCGATTCTTCTTCTTGCACGAAGATTCAGACAATACCGAGCCATAGGCAGCCACAAAATGCAGGGATGCTGAGTTCATCAATTGGATAGAGGCCAAGAAAGCACGTTGAAGCAACAGAGAAAAAAGAATTCAAGTACACTAGTCATGGGAAAAGAACACCTTTCATAAGGTCATTGTTGATCACATTACAATTCACTCAGTGAGGACTCAATTCTTTTAAGTTTTCCTAATTCTTACTTTGATTTGCTATATTGGAAGGTGAGACGCCCAATAGGTTTCCTCATTTCTTTTGGAAAGAGAGAAATAGGAGGGCTTTGAATGGGATAGAGAAGGACTTTGTACACTTGAGGAATAGCCTCTTATCCCTGATTTCATTTTGATGCACCCACGAGATTCCTATTTGTATAGAAGATTGGGTGTTGCTCGTTAAAACGGAAGACACATCTTTTTGTAAGGTTTTCTGCTTTTTGGTATACTACTTGTATACGGGTGCTTCTTCGCCCTTCATTAATAAAAAAAAAAATTCCTATTAAAAAAGTCCAACAGGTTTCCTTAACTTTCTAGGAAAAGAACTCCACTTTTTGCTTTTGGACAGAAGAAGATATTTTGTTAGTAATAGATGATTAATGAGAGAACAAGGATACTCATTGATACAGGTCGATGAATAAATCAAAACCACCAGCTTTTTTGAAAAAAATAGTACATCAAAAGCAGTTTTATATGAGCTTAGATTCCATGAAGTAACTCTTTGCAGCAACCATATCCCATGGACTTTCAGGAATAAAGTGATCTTCACGCAAACAAGGCAAGCATTCGAGAAGGGCAAGCAAGCACAATCCGGAAGAACAAAAAGGATTTCCTTAATTTGGATAAGTAAATTTTAGTCATAAATGAGCATTAAGCTAGTGCCACGTAGGTGTACAACTGGCAATAGCTCCAAGGACCTCAAAAAATTATATGAAGCTACCTGAAACAAAAGGTTACATCAACCAACCTAATCCATGGTGGGTATGATTACCTTCGTCTTTAAGGGATCTCTTAGATTACACAGGACAGAAATCTTTTTTTGGCTCATTGCCTGATTTTATTAGGTAAAACACCCTTATTTACGTCTCAGTTAGCTTGACTAAGAATAAGAAAATTGTGCAGAAACGTTTGGAAGCCAACTTGAATAAAAAGCGAATCCTGCACTTTTATGTTTTCTTTTTGAAAAAATATAATTTACATTAGTATTTACTCCAATAGATCTTACATATCACGCGTGCAATGGTATTGGAGTATGTAAAATGGCATCTGCAGTCCTTGTAATGACTTCTTTTTCTTTACTTTTATGCGTGTGGGTTTGGGGGGGGGGGGGGGGGGGCTCCATTTTGTCCCTGCCATATGCACTAATAAAGGCATTCAGGAACGAATTCTGGAAACTCTTATGAAGCTACCCACACAGACTCCATGGCAAGAGGACTTCTAACAGAAGTTGGAAGAGCCATGGAATACCTCCAATGACATAGATTAGTGTGCAACAAGAGCAGCCATTCACAATGCATGGAACATGATTGACTGCTTGTTCAACTTTCATACAGAAATACATCCATTAACAAGGACTTATTTTCCCTTTTTTCCCAAGGCTATCCCCTGTTAAGGGAATCTTGAAACCAGAATTTTAACACAGAAGAGAAGGCTTTCTAAGACCTTTGCTTTGCCGAATAATTCTCCAAGGGAAAGAATAAAAAGATGTCATATAACGCATGCTCCAGCTATAAACATAGATTCTATTGAGTTGTGTAAATTGCCTCATTTAAAAGCTTAAATAATAAGAGAGGTGGCAAATTTCTTTATTTTAAGTCTATATTGTATCCCCCATATGCTGGCCTTTTACATGAGCCAAATTCTTTCATGGCCAAACATGCGGAATTGTTTGACCACTTCCTCTAAAGTTTAAGCTAGTAGAATATGTGATATATGTCTGTATGTATGAATGAATGTGTATGCTTCCATAAACAGAAACAGAAGATGAAACTTATTTCCATCATTGGAGTAGCTAGATGCATGCATTCCCTTCAATTAGTGTGTATATTACCAAGAAATGAAAACAAATAACAGAACGTGAAACTACAATCATACCTCATATGCACATATGATGCCTAGATTTTCAAGGCAACACAATATCTTTGCATAAAAATTGGATAATCTCCTCCGAAGCTTCATATAGTTGTCATCTGTATCTTTGTACTGACTTGATACTGACAGCTGCAAGTCAACTAATGCAGCATCAAACTGTTCATGAAAATTAGGAGAATCAAGTATAAGGGACTTGAGCTTTGAAAAAAGTTAGCGCGTCAGATTCCCAAGAAGCATATATTCATTCGGGGAACTGTGTCAACAAGTACTTCATAATCAACATCCAGAAAAGCACCAAGGATTACTGGATAAGCAATGTATCTTTCCCAATATCTAAGTACACAAGCAAGCGCATGGCTACATACACTTTAGTACCCACTCCAGAAAACGAGTAAAGGAAGAGTTAGAGCAAAATTTGAAGGTTATGGATGAGCTTAAAATTCCTGGAGTTCAGCAGAACATTAATCATTTAAGTTTTTGGAAACACCAAACCTATTGAAAGCGTAGATTGAACTGTGCCCTTTCATAGGAAAACATCAAGACATTGAGGATCCTTAGAGATCAGTAAAATTCACACACCCAAAACCATCTAGTAGGTCTGCAATAAGACCACATAAGGGGAAGTAAAGATAAAAACTACAGGCACCCTCTAAAATTTTTAACCCAACTCAAAAAACTTTATATTCTTTTTTCTTTTTCTTTCCTTTTAAGTAGTCATCGTCTGACCAATCGCCTCGGACACCAGAGCGCCCGTCACTGCCCATTTTGTCTCGCCCTAAATGGAATGGCTCTCTTAGTTACGCTGCGCCCCGACCCGAGTCCCCACGTCACCCAACAATTTTTGCTTCTCCCAATGGGAGCCTTTACTAGTAAGGGAGCATGGAACAGGGGAGGCGGATCACAACGGTTCCTACTGTTTATTATCTCTACTAATTTAGTTTCCGTTAGATAGTTGCTTAGATATGTAAATATATCATAATGCGTATACCGAAGTCAAACATCAGTCAAATGTACAATATACATTGTAAAGTAGTCTAATAAAAGCCTAGGTGTAAGATGATTGTATTTACATACAGTCTCAATCTTTTCTCTCGTATCTCTTAATTCTCATGGTATGTTGTATATTTACAAGTAACCTGAGGAGGAAACATGGTCGTCATAGGTTTGCCAGTGATACTGGATGTAAACATCGTAAAATGTGCTTATAAATGCTTTTAGGCATAGGAAGGTTGTCTTTATGCTCTTTCTCAATTATCTTTTCCCTTTCTCTTATTTCTCACAATTCTAAACGTTCATTTATTTTTTTTTAAATATCATTAATGAACAATGGTCAGAGATCACCCTTGATTTCAAAATCTAAAGATTGCAGACACGAAAGAAAAGAAAATAAACATAAAGAACTAAATGGATATAGATTACAATGTACGGACCATATCAGTTATTTAATATGGTATAGTCATTTGGGCGTTTACCTTTGACCATGAAGCTTCCAATTTTGCCTTTATTTCTAAAGTCGAAGACACTATTGGATCATAGAATTTACAAGTCTCCTTTGCGGAAGGAACAAATTTGTCCAGCCCCACCCTCTCCTCTGTTGCATATATCTATACAAGACGAAACCATATATTCATGCATTAGAAGCCATTACACTGGCTACGATTAACAAAACCATTCATCACAAGCTGCAACAAGGTGACAGGATTTGCCAGAAGATTACCTGGGAATCAAGAAGACTTTCAAGTTCTGATATTTGCTCCTCACAGTCTGTTGAAGATGAAACACCTGATCGAGAGGGTATGTTAAGTAAATCCACAAAAGATCTAAAACCATATATATCAAATTCATATTGGCTAAGACAACTGCAAATAAAAAGTATTAGCATATATCCAAAACAGAAGTTGGAAGGAAGATTGACCAACTGCAAAGGAAAGGAAAGTGTAAGCGTAGTCCAATTGAAAAGACAGTCTAGCAGAAAAACTATGTCGAGGAAGGAAAAGGTCAATAAAAGAAACTCTTAAACCCATTAAATGAAAATGGGTCCCAGATAGACTGTCAAAATCATTTTGTTACTCTATCTATTTCTGTTCCAATTAAACTTTGGACCAAGGAGAATAGATATTTGTCACTATCAGTCATCATGTGACACATTGATAAACAAGCAAACAGTGAATTTAAAAGGTCTCATTCACAGGAGAGAAGAAAATATTTGGGGGTGGGGGTTACTGTTCCCTTTCGTCATAAGCGATGCTAGAGTTTCCTCTTTTGCCTGAAAACCCCCTTTTCTACATTTCATTTATTTATTGATGAGAGGGATGATTTGGGCAACGAGAAGCAGACAGAGCACGAGGAACTGAGGAACATCAAAAGTTACCTTTTCTAGTCACGGGGGTAGCAGTCATCCCAAAAACCTTTGACGTTCTTGTGGATTGATGATAGAACTCCTTTGTTGGTTGTAGAGAGTGCACAGGAGCATGTCCAACAGGATAATGAGAAGATGAGAAAAGTTCAAGAAGGGAATTAAGAAAAAGTCACGTGAAAGAAGTGAGGCTTACCGTCATAATTATTTTATAGGGATGTTTACCACTGGCACGATGACACTCGTCTAGTATCAGAAAGCACACACTACCAAATTTTATGTAACCCTTCCTCAGTGCATCCAAGAAAATTTGGGGTGTCATAACAAAAACCTGTGAGATCAAAAGTAATGGCAGTTATATCAAGTAATACTTACAGCACATTCATAAATGGAGAATTTAAATGATTTATATAATATTAAACTCTTTAGAATAGTTATTTAAAAGAACATATGGTAGCATCACTCAGCAAGAAGTCAATATAGAGAAATCAAGACCGCAAAAGTTTCAAGTCAAAGTAGTATGACCGAGTCCAATGTTGGATCTGATATACTCAACGAGCTTCTAGTTGGATCTAGAATTAGAAATAGGATCGCTCCGCCCCAAAGGTATCCCTTGGCACATAATATCTTCTTTCTTCTAACCCAGCCCACTTAGGAGCCTTACAAATTTCTTTTTATGGATAACAAGAGAAGGGCCATATATCAGACTAACAAGTAACCTAAAGACAGGAAACAAAAAGATTGTCTAATCTATTACAATCATGCATGCACATTTTTGCTATCTCACAACTCCAATTGACTACTAAACGGATATCTAATTTCTGGTAGCCAAGACTAAAAGATCATGCAACAAGCATCTTTCCATGTGATCTGCAAAGAAATTGGCTCAGGCCAATCTGGAAATTTCATGGGGCTCACACCTGATTCGGCGAATTTGGCATGGATCACTGTTGTAAAATGCTCATTTAAGGCGTGCTTAAGCCCTGAAGCTCAAAAAAAGCTGAGGGAGGGCGCTTCACCTCACTTAAGCTGTGCTTTAGTGTAGGCGAGGCACTAATGTGTACGTATTAGTAACCATGCATCTATCTTGAATCGAGTGGTACTAAACAATAGACATAATCAGTAAAGAGATGTTAATTATTAAGAAAAGCATTATGAATAAATTTGTCATTTTTTTCTTGCATTACAAATAGATTTTTATTTCTATTTTTCATTGCACTTTTTTCACTTAAAGCCTAATAGACCTGGAGCACTTTCTAAAGGTTTTCGCCTTTGACAACACTGGCATGGATTGATTTTCCATCAGACTGAGATCACAATTAGCATGCACAGAATATTAAGTGCGGCACTATCTTTGCAATGCTTGGAAGACGAATCATAGATATTAGGATCAACAACCAGAAGGCGGCATGCTAGGCACAGAGCCTTCGAGTTTAAAATATATTCAACTAGAAATTAAGCACTACAACAACAACATACGCAATATATTCCCATGGTGTGGGGTCTGTTAAGGGTAATGTGTATGCAGACCTTACTCTTACCTTGTGGAGGTAGAGGCACTAAGCACTACAATCATAAAATCAAAATATTGATGATTTAAATTTTTTTTTTCTTTCAAAATGTTTGTCCAGTGTCCATATCCTCAGCAGGGAAATCAAATAACTTCACATATGATAAGAATGGACCTTGGGCCTAACTCAACCCCAGAAGCTAGCTTGTGAGGTGAGGATTGGCCAAGCCATATAAGGAGACCAAGGACCTCAAATCCCTCCGATGTGGGACAACTCAACAACCCCCTCACGCCCAGGCCTCTGGAGCGTGGACAACATAAATGGGGGCCCAACATCGGTAACAATAACTGGGATGGGCCTGGCTCTGATACCATGATAAGAATGGACCTTGGGCCTAACTCAACCCCAAAAGCTAGCTTGTGAGGTGAGGATTGCCCAAGCCATATAATATGAAGCTTTGAGCATAGTGGGACTTGACCTGTTTAAGGGATTTACTTCAGTAAACAAGGAATGCTCTTTGATTATTACATATGACTATCTATCAAATAATAATATCTTGACCACAGAGCCACAAAGCTAGTCGTGTCTTGAGATTGGAAAAGTAACCTTCACCTTGGCACAGATTGTGGTACCTTAGATATCAGCTTCATCGATTATCATACAATTATTTCAGCACAAACACACTTGAGAGCAGAAAACCAAGAAAGGGAACAACTTACGTCATTATCATCAGTTTCGGTTTTCCATTTTTCTGCATTCCAGTCATCAACTCCTTTGGCCCCATAGTATTCTTGAACCGCAAGCTGTGTATGATGTCGAATAACCTCGTATTGCTGCAACAATGTTGTAAATAAACAAGGATTAGTATCATCAAAATTGAGCACATTCCAAAGTACCAAATTTGATAAAAGCTCAAACTCAAACTTTTCAGTTGATTGCAAATCCTTATCATTGATTGCAGATCATTTAATGCTCAAAGCCCCTCTACGGTCATAATTTTGGAATGAAACATGCGTTCAGGACTTCTAATGAATAGAGCACAGTGGAAGCTCTAAAAGTTTGAGTGGCATTGTTTGAAAATCAAGTACTTCCCATTGGAAGAAAAATTTGATTTTTCTTTTTCTTTTTGGTCCTTTCATTTAGAGATTTCTATTGTATAAATCTGTCAGAACATCTATCCCACTGCTTCACACTTGGGCTTGTGACCTCAATAAATTTCTGAGAAGAATATAGCTCTCTCCCTCTTTTAGTCAAGTATCATACTCCAATACAATGGACATGGTTTAATTAAGTCATTTTGACATCAGAGGGACGGGCACCATTATCCACCGAGCTTTGAACCGTGTGTCACTAGCCTTCGAGGATTTCTCAGTTATCAAACATCAATAAATAATAAAAATAAAGAGATAAAGACATTTGAACTTCAGTCACATGTAGACATTAGCATGCTTTCTACAGAAAGAGATAGTTTCATAAAACAAGTAAACAACAAATTGCCCTTTTTTTGCAAAAACTTTCTAAGGGAAGAGTGATACTTAAACTAATACTCCCTCCGGTCCAAAATAAGTGATTTTTTAGGTGTTTTCACACATATTAAGAAACCCACCTTTTAGCATTAATTAGCAATAGAATTGACCATATTATCCTTTACTATCTCACATAAACACTCCTAACACATATTCCAACATTATTTACTCCATGGACAATGTAGGAAAAAAATAATTAATTCATTCTTGAAATCTGGAAAAATCACTTATTTTGGACCACAAGAAGAAGGCCAAAAAATCACTTATTTTGGACCGGAGGGAGTATTTGTCATTCAAACTCATAAAACAAAAGTAATTCTATATTCGGAAATGTATCATTTAAAGATTTCACAATGACTAAGGAAAACAAAACCATCAAAGTGCAAAATAACAAACATACTAAACAAATAAACAAGAATATAATCTTGGTACTCCATACAAAAATCACAAAAAATTCCAGTAGATATTCACATTATCTTCACCACAAGTCACATAATTCCAAATCAAACATTTAATACTCATTAGTTGCATAAGTAGAAAAAGACTGAAACTTTCAAAGAAGCCCACAGGCCTAAGTAGTGCTGTGAAAGGTAAATTCTATGAAAACATAAGATACTTAAATACTAAACAAAAGCATAAAAACATATATTGTAAGCAACTTATCAGCTAAAAAAAAAAGAAAAATGCATACAATCAGTAATTCTTTGTTTGGATTTATTTCACGATCCGAGTTTGAACCAAAAACCAAAAGAAAAAAATTGAACTCTTCATCCGAAACCAAACCAAAAAATAAAAAATAAAAAAGGAAAAAAAATTCAAAACCATCAAGATGAAGGAATTATGTCATTTACCAGGTGAATAGTAAGTTGGTCAAGTTTTATGGGAAGGGAACATAGTATTGTCAAGTGCAGTAACAAAATAGAAAAAAGGACCATATTTTTTTTTCTTTTGGATAACCATGGTACCCGGGCCACCTTGCGCACATCTCCACTAATTAAAGGGGTACCTGCTACCGACAAACGGGAAGAAATCACCTAATATTTTTGTGTCTGCTAATATTTGAACCTCAAACCTAAAAAAAGAAGACCATAGTTGGACTTTTCTATCACCATTTATTTCCAACAGTGGTACTAGTTCTACTTAGTCCAAAACCTTAACTTTACCCACCATAATCAAGAATTTCTAAACCACATTCTCTTATTCAACCAAAATTCTGGCAAAAAAATAAAGGAACAAGTATGAAAAAGGTAAAGAAAAAGAAAGAGAGACATGCCTGATGAACAAGATGAACAGTGGGTGCCAAGAACACAATAAACTTCTTCTCATCGCCAGTCCTCAATGTTTTACCAATTTCTCTGATCATCATTACTGCTATATATGTCTTGCCAGCCCCAGTTTCCAATACACATATAGTGTTCCTCCTCATTGCCACTTCATATACCTCCAACTGGTAACTGAAAAAAAAAAAAAAACATGCAATTTCATCAAATTTCAACAACTTGTTTTAAAAATATATATATAAGAACCCAAAAAAATTTGCATACTCTCTTGGAATAAAATCCTCTTTCTGCTTCTTATCTACAGCCATTTGTTCAGCTTCACTACATAAGTCTTCAAAGTTTCTCTTCAATGGGTTTTCTTTCTTCTGCTCCATCGTTTTACTTTTGAGTTTTCTCAGATAAAAACTTGAGAGTTACAAATGCCAAGGGCGTGAAGAATCAAGGAGTGAAATTTGTACTCATATATTCTCCATATAGTGGAGACTGTTTTCTTCGGCCCAATAGAACAATTTTTATGTTTTTTATTTAAAACTTTTTAAGTGGAGTAAATATGAGTCGATTAATTTATACTCTACATTTTGGAAAAAGAATAACCTATACTTTAGGTTAATCTAAATTAGTGGCTGCTTGATAATTTAACAAAAATTAATATTCTCAAAAATTATAATAGTAGTACTTTTTGTGTTCCGTCTTATAAATGATGGTATTTTATAACACAATATCTAAATATTTTAGATTAATGATATTGTTATTGTTGTTGTAATAATAATATAATTTAATTGAAAAATGTTATATCGTTACTTTTTACTAAATAAATAAACTTAAATTTTAAAAACTAGTATAAATTTATGTAAAACATTTACTACTCTTATTAAAATATTGGCTTCTCTATTTCTTTTTCTTTCTTTTGTCTAGAATATTGGTGTTAAAGTGCACGTGCTTGTCATGTTCCAAGCTTTGAAGAGAGACCCTTTTTTAGGAGTTCGAAACATAAATAATGGTATTTTGGACTCAAAATATATTTATACAGTTAAAAAGTTATATTTCTAATTAAAAAGTAATATAATACAGCATTTTAATTTAACAAAAAGTTAGTCGTTAATGTAAAATGTAATATAATACTGCATTTTAATTAATAATTTATTTTTTTTTATGTAAAATGCACTATAATACTACGTTTTAGGAAAACGTAGTATTATAAAGTTCATCTTCCTCCAACCCCACTGATTCAAATTAAAAAAATCCCCCTCCAGTGGTCCACCCTCGTTTTAAAAAAAAAATCAATTGGGCCTCACTCGTCACACAAAAGAGTGTAGGTCCTGCATACAACCCAAGCCTTCGATTGTTGTGGATTTCTTGTTTCGGGCTCAAAATTTCAAATTTCTGACATTTCTAAAAATATAAATTGAGGTATTCCGATTTGGTTTATGTCGAAACTCGTATAATTATGCATATTTATTTTCTTGAATGTGTTTCCACGTTGATTTGTGTTATATTTGCTATTAAATTTGTACGTTATTTTTATCCGGATTAAATTATTAGTATTTAAAAAAAATAGTTAAAAGTTGAGAAATAATTTTTATTGTTAATAAAATTGTTCATAAATATCTTTTACTGTTTTATATGTAATTTCGTGAATGTTATGTTTATATGTTTGTTGTTTTTATTTAGTTTAAATTATTTATTTGCTTAAAGGATAATGGCATTTTAGCATAGTAAAATATAGAGCCTTATAGCATAGTAAAATATAGAGCCTTTTAGCTTAGTAAAATATAGAGTCTTATAATGTAGTAAAATATAGAGCCTTATAGCGTAGTAAAATATAGAGCCGCTTAGCATAGAGTCTCTATAGTTTAAGTATCTACTAACTACAAACTCTATCCAATTACACTTTATAAAAATTAATTATTTAATTTATAAAATAAACTTACAGAATTAACAAATTAATATATGTTGTCAAATTAAATATCGAGCGTGGAACCCACACTACAAAAAAATAGTCTATTTGCGGCAGTTTTATTAGGGGTTGTTATTAACCTCCCCAAAATGCATCTAATTAGGGGGTCCTGTTAACCTACGAACTTAAATTCAGTTTGCAGCGTTTAGAAACCTCCGCTAACTTTAAAAATAAGGCGCTGCTACCTTTATTTTTATCTTTCCTTCTTTTTTTTAGAAATTTCCGCTAACAATAGAAATCTCCGCTCTTCACTCTAGCGATTAGGGTTCTCTTTCCAGATTCTTCCTCCTCTTGAAATGGCAAGTTCTCTTTCTCTCTTTAATCTCTCATTGTCTTTCACTCTAACATTTAGGGTTCACTCTTAAGTTGCTATTTTAGAAATCGTAAGTATCTCTTGCTATGCGAAAATCGTTGTGCGAAAGAGTCTCTGCATTGCGAAAATAGTTGATACCCGGTTTTAATTCCTCTAAGTTTGATATTTGTGCGATTTTAATGTGAATTTCAGTAATTACAATTCGAATTGAAGTGTGCTTGCGGTTGAATCTCTTGACAAAAGGTACAACTCGAATTGCAGCTCTTTGCCCTCTTCCTCCTAATCTGTTTATATCCGATTTTAATTCCTCTAGGGTTCTGATTATGTTTTCCTAATATCTGAATTTCAGTAGTTTCTGCATGCGATTTGATTTAGGTTTCGCTGCTCCTATTTATCTTCTAAACTAATTCTATGATTGGAAAAGAAAGTATAAAGATTGAATCGTTGTTCTCATATTGTTATTGTTGTGTTTTAGTAGTAACTGGCTAATTGTTGTTTATTTATGATTTAAGTTGTTACATATATTATTTAAATGCAAAGAATATATGTGTTCGAAACTCAGTTCACTGAACTATTGACGAGGCCGCATCTGAATTAGTAAGCAAGGTTTTGAGCTAAATTTGTGTCCGTCTATACCTATTGAATAAGTCCAGTAGAGCTAATATGGCATATTTGGTTCACAATAGATATTCATATCTAGAGGCGAAACTCGAGGCGTGTTTTCATGTGTTTGCCCTCTCGCAAATCTGATGTCTAAGACAGAAGTCATCTTTAATGGAAATTAGCGGAGACAGGACTAGGCCAAAACAGGTCACGTGATCTAGGACTAGATGAAAGATAATTGAAAATGACTTGTGAACATGCTGGTTGATGCTAATCAACTGGCTGTTGAGTTGGATCTTTTCATTGGATAAAAGCAATGAAATGGGGAAGTACAATAAAAGCAAAGGCTGCAGAAATGCTTGAAGTGACAGCCAATATTTCCTCATTCTTGATTCTTCAGAATCCAAGAAGATTAGAATTCTAAGTTAACTTCAAAATTGCAGCTAATTCAGTACTGAGAAATCTGAATTCTCAGTAAAGTTAGTACCTGATGGAAAAAGAAACGCAAGGTAATAAAGTTTTTTTGCATTGAGAAATGGACTTTTTAAACCATGCAAAGCAATTAAAGGACTCTTTTCAAGCTTTTTCACTTTACGACATTCTTAGCTTTTTATATATTTCTAATGAAAAACTAGGATAACCAATTGACTTTATTTAATCTAGGTTGTAATGATGGGCATGATGTCTAGATTAGACTAAAGATATTTTTGTATTATCTCTACTACAATGTGTCTTTTGCTTTTTATATGAAGAAGCTACTTTCAGATCATTGGACAAAAAAAACAAGTAACCATAACTTCATGTCTTATACAAAAATGCCAGCTATATACGTATAATAGTAATAACTTCTAGTTTTGTTATACTAAAAGCTACTACAGTAAATATATAGGAAATAGAGTAAGGAGATTTTGGGGGGGGGGGGAGAAGAGAAGAAGAAAATTAAGAGTGAAATTACATTTATGATTGAAGTTGAATACTATTATGGATTTGGATTAGGGTAATAAGTTACCATTGCATAAGTCATAAGCTTAATCACCATTCTAAAGAATTCAAGGGGTTAAAAGAGACACAATTATAGCTAAGAGAGAATTTTAAATGTGCAGTTAAGAGTAATACCACAAATTTCAATCATTTGGATTTATGGGAGACATCACATCTCTAACAAAAATTTGAACAAACAACAAACATGTGATTTCTTTACAAACATATGATTATTGTTATTACAAGATTCAACGTAAAGCTTGATTAGCAAGTTTTTTTATGTCAGTTTATGTCAAAGTTTCAGTACAAGACAGGTCAAGAGTAGAGAAAGGTAATGATATTAGCATATTGTGGTAGCCAGATATGAAATACTCCATTTGCAACTTTATTCATAGTATACATTGTACTCTTGGTCCAATTAATGTGTAAGCCTGAGACTGCTTCAATAACTGTGAGAATCAGTCTCAGATGCCAAAGTTGCTCCATATCTGCATGTAAAAGGTGTTGAGATGAGATGGACATGTTTTGAGCAGTGTTGATCACTTTAAAACCTTTAAGCAATGAAAAGGAAAGAATCTCAATTCACATAGCTTTTTCGATGTCCAGTATGCAAATCAGCCCGACCAGGTGTTATCTACCTTTTTCTGGATATCTCATTTGGTTGATAAGAATTCATAGCAATATCTGGATTCAATAGTAGGTTCTAGTTGTTGAAACTGGGAACTCTAAGCTTCAAACTAGCATTTCCTAATTCCTATGCCAATGACCAAAGGTCATAGCTTCCACATAGCTTCCTATGTCTATAACTAAATTAGACATGGCAGCCTGGATATAGTTTCTACTTTACAGTAAGACATTAATACCCAAACCACCTATACATTTGTTTCTATTTAGCTTATTAAACTGTAAATTATGTCTCTGATCTTATAAAATTGGCATGTTACTAAGAATTTTGTTCCTCGTGAAAATTTTGTAGTTTATATCAAACTCTCTTCATTAAAAGAGTCCTTACTGGTATTAGCTTCATTTCTCAAAGGTTTCAGGTCTTTCCAAATACTTTTCCAATTGATAAATCTTAGATTCGATTGCCAAGGAACACACCTGGATATTTTTTTGGTTTGAATCAATTTCTAGATTTTGCATTTAAAAAATGGAGCTATAAAAGAGAGAATAAAATGTTCGTGTCCTAAATGTGGTTTTGTGAAGTGGTTGACTAGAGATATAGTATTGGATCATTTAATTTGCAAGCCATTCCCTCAAGAATATGTCACTTGGGTTTTTTATGGCGAAATAAATGTGTTGCAGAACTTTAATAAGATAGAGGTCACTCAAGATACACTACTTGCTAAAAATCTAGTAGACTTATTGGTTAATGAAGCATTTCAGGGCTTAAGACATGAAGTCATTGATGTAGGTTCATCACAAGCAGCGAGAGAAGAGGAAATGTTAAATGATATGCCTACTTCAGATAATAAAGACTTTTTTGGTTTGCTTAGGGATGGAAGTCAAGAATTGTATGAAGAGTCCAAGTACTCAAAGCTAGAATTTTTGTTAAAGCTATAGCATATAAAGAGTTTATCTGGGCTAAGTAGGCTAAGTGAAAAGGGAATGACTATGATACTAGATTTATTTAGAGATGCATTTAACTTTGCAAGTATCCCTAATTCTTTTTATGAAGTCATTGATGTAGGTTGGGAGAACAACTCATTCCTTTTGGGAATCAAAAATGGAATTTTAAAGAAGGCTAAAGGATCTGGTTGCTGATGTTTTCGCTTCTGCGAAAATGGGACCGCAGAAGCGGCCCCGTAGAAGCGTGAAGGAAGCCGCAGAAGCGGTTGGGAGAGAAGGGGAACAGGGACCGCTTATGCGGTCAGATATCTGCAAAAGCGGTAGAGGGCACCACAGAAGAGTAATGGTTCGAAGGGTCATGGGCCGCAGATGCGATCAAGGTTCCACAGAAGCGGGACCGCATCTGCGGAAGGAGCATCACAGAAGCGAAAGGGGCTAGGCCAGGGGAAGCCACATAAGCGGCCTATTGTCCACAAATACAGAATCGCATAAGTGGCAATAATTCCACAAAAGCGGAAATGTCTGGAGGTAGAAGCTTGTTTTAAATCGCGATTGGGAGTTCATTTCTCTCATTTTTCATGGCTTGGGGCGATTGTTGGGGAGCTTCAAAGAGGGATTTTCGTCAACAATGTAAAGGTAAGTTATTTCTACCTATTATGAGTTAAATAACATTAATTATGTATGGATTTTAGTATGAAAATGGGTAGAAAATTGAGGGTTAGAGGAAGACCTAGAAACATTGTGTTCTTGGAATTTAGCCACGATTTTGGGTATGGAATTAAAAGAAAATTTTATATTTGAGTTCCTAAGGTCATGGGTAAACTTTATCTTCGAAAATTTTTTGGATTCCGGGCACGTGGGCCCGAGGGCATTTTGGTCAACTTTTAATCAGGGTTAGGAATTGTTATAAATTGGATTGTAATGAGTACCTTAGCATATATTAATGGATTTGTATCGCCATTAACTAGTTTTAGAGTTTTGGGCGTCAGTTCGAGCCTTCGGAAGAATGTAGAATGTCGATTATGGATCTTTGGAGCGAGGTGAGTCTCCTTTCTAATCTTGTGAGGGGGAATCTACCCCATAAGTGAAGTAAATGATTATGTGCTCCTATTTGTGAGGGCTACGTACGCACGAGGTGGCGAGAGTCCGTGCGTAGCTACTATCATGCTATTGTCCGGGTAGTCTAGGACCCAAAGAGCATGTTATACATGGATTATAGTGAACCCATTTACGGTTTGAATTGCCTAAATCATATTAAATTAGTAAATAAATTTCAAAGGGATTAAGCTTCATTTCTTGAAATTGTTAAAGGAGAATTGATTTTATTTGAATAAATATTCCCCGATAAGTTCTTATTTGACTGATTGAGCATGTATTCTTATGTGTACCTGCGTCGCATGAATGGTTCGCGAGTAGGGTATGTGTTTATTTTTGGAGCGGGCCGAACGCCTTGGCAAATTTAATAGATGCATCTATGGTACGGGTCGCTCGACCCCCGACAGTGCATAATTTACATTTCTGTTGGAGCGGGCCGTCGACCTCGGCATGATTTACGCATGCTTATCTGTTACTTGAAAATTGTAAATGTGGAATTGGCCCTACGTGGCTTGATATAAACTGATAAGATAATAAAGAATAAACCTTGGAAGCCCTTGATCTACTATTGAAGGTGTTTACCTGTTTTCTAGCTTCACAATTTGAACTTCTATATAAATCCATGATTATTCTCGCACTTATAGAATATTGCTTATTGACCTCTAGTGTGTGTCGGAGTTGGCCATCTCGTCTCTACCCCTTCGGTATTAGGCGGGATACTCACTGAGTACACGTTGATTACATACTCATACTACACTTCTGTGCATTTTTGTTACATATGTATATACACCTCTAGCAGCCTGCTGAGCGTAGCAGCTTGGATGACGCTGGGACTAGGTGAGCTGCACCCTTCAAGGCGACCGCAGCTAGGGTAGTCTCTTCCAGTATATTGTATTTACTTTTCGTCCACTGTATTCCGGACGGATGTTGTATTTTATTTCTCTTATCAGTAGTTGCTCATGTACTTGTGACACCGGGTTCTGGGATGGTTTGGAGTATTGTATTAATGGCTTAACCTTTAAATTTGATTTGAAAATATATTCTTTAAAATTTCTAAATAATGAAGGAAAAATCCTGTATTTAAAAAGTATTAAAACATGACTAACTTAAAGTACTTGAGTTGGCTAGCCTGACAATGGTGTCCGGCGCTACCACAACCCTTAGTTGATTTTGGGTCGTGACGATATGGTATCAGAGCACTAGGTTCCCGTCAGTCTCGCGAGTCATGAGCAAGTCTAGTAGAGTCTCGCGGATCGGTACGGAGACGTCTGTACTTATCCTCAGGAGGCTGCATGACTGTTAGGAGTACTTCCCTTCTTGATTTCCTCATCGTGTGATTCTATTCCTTTGAGGCTTATGCCTTTGATTCCTTCCTACTCAATCTTACGCGACTCGAGCGCTTGTTATAAATCAAAAATTTGAAGGATTATAATGGCACTACGAATGTGGTGCGGGATGATTCTCCCGGTATAGTTGATTGGACTATTATAGTCGCATTTTGGAGAGATATTCTATTGTTTCAACTCAGTAACAGGACTTCTAAGAGCCTTGAGGCTAGTCATGGGTTGCCATGATGCTCATAAGCGATATTCTGCAATAGTTGTAATGGTAGGATGTTGCCCACGTGTCGGGGCAGTGAATGAAATGAAGGGAGGTTTACTCAGCGTGTAATCAAGGTATTTAGTATTTTTTTATTCCCGGCAGGGGAAAGTCAAACGAACTGAGGATGGTCATAAGTGGATGGGTGGAAGTAATGAAACGTGGTAATTGCAAGCGTGGTGGAGTTCTCCTCTACATTGGGGTGCTATTGTCCTAATTGGACGTACTAAGTTTGTCGATGTTATAATTTTCTATAATTTGCCTTTATTGCAGGATGTTGTGAAATAGTATTGGAGTTACGACCATTAGATATCACGTGGTGCATGGTTTAGGATTAAATCGGTATTTCAAATGTTGACGGTTCGAGAAAGATGACCTTTGAAAAGGTTTAAAGTTAGCAGCGATGGTGGATTCAGGTGACCACGAAGATAGATTTCATTTAAGGCAACAATTGAGCAGCAAAGTATGAGGGAGGACATGTGGGAAGTAGCAGGCGGTGTTTAAAATTTCTAAAAGGCTAGGTATGAGGAGCAAGGTCGAGTGATCGACTAAGGAGATGAGTTCCGCCAAAGTGGGAGAGTGGCGGGTGTTGTGTGTGGGCTCGGTAGTAGGAAAACTACGCGTCTTAAAGAGAGTTTGGATCAAATTGGGGATTTTAACGATTGGTGATTGAAGTCTGCGGGTATGAGTTGAAGTATAGGCTAGTATGCGGCAGAAGATTGATATGGCGGAAAGGAGCTGCTTGAAATGGAGGAGGGTGTAGCATAACCCTGAATTGGAAGGATGTTGCCGCACATTTAATTGATGCCCGTGAGGGGCGAATGGACTTGTGCAACTGGGAGGTGAGCTCGGACTCAGGATGGGCTATTAGTGTCATAGTGAATG
Organism: Nicotiana glauca; assembly: GCA_026770625.1. Taxonomy (NCBI): domain Eukaryota; kingdom Viridiplantae; phylum Streptophyta; class Magnoliopsida; order Solanales; family Solanaceae; genus Nicotiana; species Nicotiana glauca. Next base: position 22,359 of record MU671791.1, on the reverse strand, counting down.
TACCCCGTGCAGCGGCGTGGGAAGATGTCTGGAGGTGATTCCCCTAGGTGGGTTATTCCCCGTGAGCAGATTAGCAATCGCGTGGTTGGAGAAGCTTCTACAAATAATTGTATTGGTTGTTCAACAAAGAGATCGGCCGTGCGGATGTGGTTAATGATTCAGAATATGAACTACGGGGATGGAAGATTCCAAGAAATTTTGATAACTTATGACGGGAGGTTATGTCAATAAGGGGTAAAAGGGTCGGGCGAACTCAAGAATTGTGAAATGATGGCTTCAAGCTAAGTGGGAGAGTCCCACCACTTATGATTGGGATGTACGATTAACTACGTGCGTGATTTCTTGTTATTAGCATATTGATGGATTATTTTAGCTATGAGAAAAAACCATATGTGGTAATTCGAGCAAATGAATTGTTGGAGGCATGCGATGGTTGGCCTTATTGGCTCATATCCGGACTTGAAAAAAGGTTCAGGATTTATGCCTTGTATGGATATAAGTTTCAGAGAAAGTGATTTTCGCCAGGTGCCTCGCCGAGAGAGTATTCGTGTGTTATAAGATCTATGGAGTAGGTTATGTTCGGGACAAGTCAGAGTGGGTGGCTCTCAATAATGGTCCCATTGAAATCAAAAGTTAAAGTGCGGTGCCCGATGATTTCAAGCCTATAAGTACAGTTAAGAATCAAGCTTTGTAGCAGTTTTTGGGAAGAGGCTCTGAATGTTCTATGAAATTTTGACTTGTGGTGTAGCATCCGAAAGATATGAAATAGTTTGAAGGATTTGAGACATCCTGGTCTCACGATTCAAGGATACTCGGGGCGAGTGTAGAGGGAGTATATTATGTGTTGAATGTAGTTGGTCTTATTTTTAAGGCAAGCAAGGAGGAATTGGAAGAAGGTAAATTGACTAGCCATAGTTGAATTGGCATATTAGGGCCAGTGATCAGTTCGGTCCGCGAGATCAAGTTACGTGTATGAATTGTGAGGGTATGTGTGAGGCCTGTCAGCCGCCGTGATTGATGATTTATCAAGGGCATTCTTCTGTTGTGGCTTGTTATGTGGAAGCAGATTCCGGAAAGGCTATGGTGGCTTGGGCCACTACTTGCAGATTTGTATATTCTACGGTTATGGGGATTTGCCTGTGTGTTGCTGTGATTCTCCTGAAGTGAGTTAAGTGCAAAGTTCTTATATGATGAAGTGTTAAAATATTAATTATTTCGGAGTTATGATGAAAATCATGTTCTATCGTATATTGGCACGTTGGATGCAGTGAGTAGTATGGAAATTCGGAGTGAGGATCAAGGTTGTAGATGGGTGTAGGCAAGGATGTCACGGGCTCGGATGAGCAAGGTAAGGGTTGAATGATTAAATTAAATTGGTAGTGTCTTCAGCGTCACCTAAGATCGATGTGTTGTGAAAGAGGCTTTGCATCCTGGTTAAGGATTCTTGATCGCTTTTCAGCATTGGTGCGTCCGATGGTTTAGATGTACGGATCCGTTATTTAACTCGGAAGATTGTGGGAGCATGCCCCACGGGAAGATTGTATAAGTGTGACATGTAGTCACTTGACTGACTAAAGATTTAAACCAAGTATGAGGATTGTGGTAATATCATTGATTTGAGAATTTATGCCTGAAGGGCACTTTGTTTATTGGGTTATGAACTGAGGAGGTTGCTCCGGTTACGATGGTTGTTCTTATATGTGATGAGACAAAGGGAGTAACTATGGACCTTTGAAAGGTTATCAGCCAAGTTGCTTCAATCAGAAATTTGGCTTAATATTAGGCCAGTGGTGTTCGTTTTAGCGAGCGTTCCTTATGGAGGAACAATCGGGGTGTTATTTTGTCATCAGTTATTCCAGGTAATGATGTATTGCGCCGTATGAGTTGTGAGACGGCTTGGTAAATTTTATGTGTTAAGGTTTCACGTGGCGATGATGTTATGTGAGCAGGATGGCTCTTGAGATTTAGATCTTGTATCGCACCTCAGTCGTGCTTGAATTTTTAGCCTATAGCGCTATGTGTCCCCTCAGGGATGACATTATGCACTTAGCGTGCTTGTGACCTAGATTCGGTATTTTATCGCAATGAGAAAATTAGCTCGATGTGTATCTCCTTATGTGAGTTCTACGTGTGGATCGGGTGGCACGCCGCCATGGTTATATTGTGAGGATCGGGTGACACACTTCCATGGTTATGTTGTGAGGATCGGATGGCACGCTGCCATAGTAATGCTGTGTGGATCGGGTTGTATGCCGCAACAGTGTAATGATGAGAGTAGTTTTCTATATGCTAATTTTGAATGTCCTGCTTCCTATTTTCTAAGGAAAGTCCGTAGTAGTGTGGGAGTCAGGTAATTCCTTTCAGAGTTCAATTTCATGTTGGTGTCGTGTTCGGATTGGTGGCCTACTGGCACATTGTGGCGTCACATGAGATTGTGATCGCATTCAGAGTGGCTTATTGCCTGAGCAGTTCATACCGGGTGAGACAAAATTTTTGGACTTAGGACAAATGCAATTGGATTATGTGAAGTGAATTAAGGAGCTAAGACCATTAGATAGTTCGGAAAGAGGCAATGACTCATGTCAGGGGAATAGACCCAATGATTTGTTGATTCAACAGTTGGTTATGCATTTTGGCACCTCTATTCCGCCGTGTCGGTATTGTAAAGGTTAGAGCAAGACCCATGTAGGTCAGGAGGTGCAATCGAAGCACCGGATTTGTGGAATTTCGATTAATTCAAACAGAAATGTTATTGTGGTCCTAGGGGTAAAGTGATGCAAAGTGTGAATTCAGCAGAGTTATGCAGTCATGTTTGAGTACAGCGTGTGATGAATGATTTGGTGGTCTTATGTTGGAAACAGTCCTGGCATAGAATTGCAAGGATGTTGGAATCGGGCTCTAAGACTTATCTGATTGAATAAAAGGGAATATCTTCAGAATTTATCGAGCTGATGTGCTCAGCTAAGTTGTGGTAGCACGGGAAGGTGCATGAGGTGCTAAACAGTGATTTTAGACTACTTCGGCGATTTTGGATTTGGGGGCGCGATCGGAAGTGAATTCGGAGGTCCGTAGGTCATTTTGGAGCCATTTGGCTAAAAATAGAAATGTGAATATTTTTGAGAAGTTTTACCGGAGATTGACTTTTTGATATCGGGGTCGGAATCCGATTTTGGAAGTTGGAGTAGGTCCATAATGTCAAATATGACTTGTGCGCAAAATTTGAGGTCAATCGAACGTGATTTGACAGGTTTAAACATCGGAAGTAGAAGCTGGAAAGTTCAAAGTTCATAAAGCTTGAATCGGGGTGTAATTCATGGTTTTTGCGTTGTTTGTTATGATTTGAGACCTCGAGCAAGTCCGAAATGTGTTTTGGGACTGGTTGGTATGATTGGTTGGGGTCCCGTGGGCCTCGGGCGGATTCCGGGTGGTCAACGGATAAAAAATGGAATTTTGAAGAAGGCTGAAGGATCTGGTTGCTGGTGATTTCGCTTCTGTGGAAATGGGACCGCAGAAGCGGCCCCGCAGAAGCGTGAAGGAAGACGCAGAAGCGATTGTTAGAGAAGGGGAGTAGGGACCGCTTATGCGGTCAGATATCCGCAAAAGCGAAGTCGCAAATGCGGTAGAGGGCACCGCAGAAGCGTAATGGTTCGAAGGGTCGTGGGCCGCAGATGTGGTCAAGGTTTCATAGAAGGGAGACCACATCTACGAAAGGAGCATCGCAGAAGCGAAAGGGGCTAGGCCAGGGGAAGATGCAGAAGCAGCCTATTGTCCGCAAATGCGGAACCGCATAAGTGGCAATATTTCCGCAAAAGCGAAAATGTCTGGAGGCAGAAGCTTGTTTTAAATCGCGATTGGGAGTTCATTTCTCTCATTTTTCATGGCTTGGGGCGATTGTTGGGGAGCTTCAAAGAGGGATTTTCGTCAACAATGTAAAGGTAAGTTATTTCTACCTATTATGAGTTAAATACATTAATTACGTATGGATTTTAGTATGAAAATGGGTAGAAAATTGAGGATTAGAGGAAGACCTAGAAACATTGTGTTCTTGGAATTTAGCCACGATTTTTGGTATGGAATTAAGAGAAAATTTTATATTTGAGTTCCTAAGGTCATGGGTAAACTTTATCTTTGAAAAAATTTTGGATTCCGGGCACGTGGGCCTGAGGGCGTTTTGGTCAACTTTTGATCGGGGTTAGGAACTGTTATAAATTGGATTGTAATGAGTACCTTAGCATATATTAATGGATTTGTATCGCCATTGACTAGTTTTGGAGTTTTGGGCGTTGGTTCGAGCCTTCGGAAGAATGTAGAATGCCGATTATGGATCTTCGGAGCGAGGTGAATCTCCTTTCTAACCTTGTGAGGGGGAATTTACCCCATAGGTGAAGTAAATGATTATATGCTCCTATTTTTGGGTGCTACGTACGCACAAGGTGACGAGAGTTCGTGCGTAGCTACTATCATGCTATTGTCTGGGTAGTCTAGGACCCAAAGAGCATGTTATACATGGATTATAGTGAACCCATTTACAGTTTGAATTGCCTAAATCATATTAAATTAGTAAATGAATTTCAAAGGGATTAAGCTTCGTTTCTTGAAATTGTTAAAGGAGAATTGGTTTTATTTGAATAAATATTTCCCAATAAGTTCTTATTTGACTGATTGAGCATGTATTCTTATGTGTACCTGCGTCGCATGCATAATTCACGAGCAGGGTATGTGTTTATTTTTGGAATGGGCCGAAGGCCTCGGCAGATTTAATAGATGCATCTATGGTACAGGCCGCTCGACCCTCGGCAGTGCACAATTTACATTTCTGTTGGAGCGGGCCGTCGACCTCGGCATGATTTGCGCATGATTATCTGTTACTTGAAAATTGTAAATGTGGAAGTGGCCCTACGTGGATTGATATAAACTGATAAGATAATAAATAATAAACCTTGGAAGCCCTTGATCTACTATTGAAGGTATTTACCTATTTTCTGGCTTCACAATTTGAACTTCTATATAAATCCATGATTATTCTCGCACGTATAGAATATTGCTTATTGACCTTTAGTGAGTGTCGGAGTTAGCCATCTCGTCTCTACCCCTTCGGGATTAGGCGGGATACTCACTGAGTACACGTTGATTACGTACTCATACTACACTTCTTTGCATTTTTGTTACACAGGTATATACACCTCTAGCAGCCTGCTGAGCGTAGCAGCTTGGATGACGCTGAGACTAGGTGAGTTGCACCCTTCGACGACCGCAGCTAGGGTAGTCCCTTCCAGTGTACTGTATTTACTTTTCGTCCACTTTATTCCGAACGGATGTTGTATTTTATTTCTCTTATCAGTAGTTGCTCATGTACTTGTAACTCCGGGTTCTGGAATGGTTTGGAGTATTGTATTAATTGCTTAATATTTAAATTTGATTTGAAAATATATTCTTTAAAATTTCTAAAGAATAAAGGAAAAATCATGTATTTCAAAAGTATTAAAATGAGACTAACTTAAAGTACTTGAGTTGGCTGGCCTGACAACGGTGTCCGGCGCCACCACGACCCTTAGTGGATTTTGGGTCGCGACAATTGTTGTGACTTTAGATGCAAACAACATGTAAACAAACAAAGCTTCAAATAAGAGGAGATTTTCACGTAAGGGTTTACAAACAAATAAAGTTGGAAAGAACTAAAAGAAAGCAGATTTTCCTTAAAAGAAAGGTTTTGAAATTATTTTAAAAGAGATAAGAAATAAGGGAAAAGGGGGTCCTAGGTTTATTAATAATATGGATCACCCCACACAATGCCCGATAATCACTCGTCAATGAGGGGCTACGTATGGCATTATCGCATGGTCATCATATCCATATCTACCCTTCCCACCCCGTTAAGGTATTAAGTGCGAAATGGTCTCGTTTACTTATTGCATGATATTACCCATCCCAATCCTATCAGTCCCGGAGGCATTTAGGACTACTAATCCTAAATAGGAGGGGTATTAGGCTTATTTGTAGTTTTCAAAGGTAAAAACTCTTAGGCGACATACAAAACATGTATTGCAAGTTAGGGAAAGCATATAACAAGAAAAGGCTCAAATATACCCCTTTAATAAAGAAGCACGTAGTTAGCATGACTTACACATACTAGTTAAGGTCTGATTAAGTACTAAATATGAGAGAACTCAGAGGTTGAGGCAGACTGATTTATTACATAATTCAGATAAGAAGCCAGAATCAGGCCTGCCTACTGGTTGTAGTTATTAATAGAAATAGATTTAATTTATAACCTTACCCTAAGGATTGTCTAAGTGTTGGACAAGGATCCTATAGGCATGATATCTATTGAATTTAGAAAGCAGCAGAATAACAAGGTTAAAAAAAATAAATTGGACACGTACTGGTTAAAAAAAGGGTAGTCAGGCTAAAAGAAGGGCCAGTTTTTAACGAAGATTATAAGTTCTACATCTAATAGTACCTTTGTTATTGATTTTAGTTCCATATGTGAATGAAGCGGCTCAGATTCGATTAGAAGTTCTTATAGGCATGTTTTCTACGCGTAGTGGATTTTGAACGTGGTCTAAAATGTAGAAGACTCACTTTAAACTTATAGACATGATATCTAGGTGCTGAAATTTGTTTAAGACTTATGAGCATGTTATCTAAGTGCAGAAATTATTTTAAAACCTATGAACATGATATCTAAGTACAGAACTTGTTTAAAACCTATGAACATGATATATAAGTGCAGAAATTTTTTAAACCTATGAATATGATATCTAAGTGCATAACTTGTTTTGAAAACCTATGGACATGATTTCTAGATGAAAATGGATGTGCAGGATTCAGAAGGGCCTATAGGCATATTTTCTATATGCATATGCAGAATTCAGATTTCCAGATGCTTATGGACATGATTTCTAGATGAAAATAGATATGCAGGATTTAGAAGGGCCTATATGCATGATTTCTATATGCATGCAGATTTAAAATACCTATAGGCATGGTATCTACCCTTTTGCATACATAGTTATCCACCCTTTTTACTAGCCATCCAAAGAGTTTATTAGAAATTATTACAGCCAAGAATAAATTAAAAAAAACATCAAAAAATATAAATAAAAGTACAACTAAGGAGAGCCTGATTTAGACTTCATGTCTGAAATATGAGGTAAACCAACTCCATGAGATCATGATCCAAAGCCTTTCTCCCATTTGAGTGTGTCAAAGTTCCCTAAGAGTCTCAAAGGAACTCCGGGCAATGCTCACACCCAAATGTATTATTAGATTGAGACAAGTGCAGTGTGGAAAGGCCAGCCCTCAAGTGTCCAAGTTCAGAGGGAACTCAAAGGGCCCTAAGGCAAGGCTCACAAGAGGGGGACACAACTTAAAGGCTAAGAAGGTGTGCAAGTGCAAATCAGAATGCTAAAAGGGAAAAGGGGAGGGAACAAGCTACAAATAAGTATACACAAGGGGTTTAGGGGAATAGGGAGATTGTACAGAGCCTATTGCTTAGGCCAAGGTAGACTCTAGGCATGCCAGCAATGGAGAGTTCTAGCACACCTATAAGCTTGCCAGAACACATGTTATTAGAGGCTAGGATCCCGGGGGANGGGGGGGGGGGGGGGGAGAGATTTTGGATTCATAGTAGAACATGCAGAAAGAAATCAGTATGCTGGAGTGAGTGTTGAACTATACATAAGCAGTAAATAGGGATACAAAAGTAGTAAATAAACACATTGTTGTGGTGCTGAAACTTAAATCACGACATCCCAGTTTCAAAGAAACAAATAGAGAGAATGCAAGCAAAATGTCTTGTAATAGGCCACAGTATAAGCAAACAATAGAGAATACTTTTGAGTGTAAGTGTAGGGTTTGAAAGACTACCAGTGATGAATTTGTTAATGAAAGAGTCTTGTACTTATAGTGTGAAAAATCAAGTAGAAATAAGGTAAGAAAACAATTAAGGAACTGGGTATCAATTAAGATCAATCAATACAAGACTTACTTTGATTAAGGAATTCAGACTTAAACGGTAATGAGCAAGAAAGTTATTTTAGGAAAGAGATCAAACAAGCATCTTGTGCCAAGTAGGCAATTAGGGGTAGATACATAAGAAATTACTTAAGGGTAGAACTTTGAAATACATTGTTACATAAATAAGGTAAGAAAAATCAATTAGTAGACAGTAAATCAAGGATTCGAGATTTTGTAATCACTGGTCCATGAATGAACCAAGTCAGAAAAGCTAAGGAATTTTTTTTAACTTAAATTGAGTCAGAGGAAAATCAGCAAACAAGGAAAGAAATCAATCAAACCTATACAAAAGGAAGTCTAAAATTAATCAAAATTGAAAGCCATTTTATAGGGAAGTTCAGCACATATAAAAAGAGCACACAAATATGCTAAGTAGAATTTAGTGAAAAGAAAGAAAATGTCATGTCATTGCAAAGTCAGTAGGTAACAGACTATAGGATCATGGTAGTCACATAGGTTAGCAATGTAGAAAAGAGATAGTATCAAGTAGCATACAAAGTTCCAGTGTAAAGACCTTAGAAGATTTTAGTGGAGAATCAGAATTGCTTAAAGAAATAGAGGTTGAAAAAAAGATTTCAAGACTCAGTTGAGCAACAGATGAAACAAATTCAGAAACTCGAAATAGTTAGGGTTTCTGAAATCAGACAATTTCAAAGATGAAGAACAAGCATATCACAAAGCCAATGTTCTCAATCTCGAATGAACCCCCAAATTCTAGAGTTTTACCATCAATCGAGTGCAGAGATGAGAGGATAAGTAATCAAGGAAAAAGATACTAGTCGAAATAGGTTTAGAGGTCTCAGAAAGGAAATAAGACCTTTAACTTGCTCTTTCAGTAGCAGGAACTCATGAGAAGCATAGTAAAAGAACAACATGTGAAACACAGTAGAGAAACTCAAAGAAATATAGTAGAAGAACTGATAAGAAACCTAATGGAAGAAACTAATAAGAACAGTATGAGAAGCATATTAAGAAGTATATTAGAATAAACTTAACAAGAACACAGTAGGAGAAACATATAAAGAACACAGTAGAAAAACACATAAAGCCAGTAGAGGAAACTGATAAGAACATTGTTGAAGAAACTTAACAAGACACATTTTATAAGGAACACACAAAGAACACAGCAGAAGAAACATCTAAAAACTCAAAAAAGAAAACCCTAAGTTGGAAAAATATAAAGGTTTTGAAAGCATAACTTTTGAAAGAAATATCAAGAAATCATTTAAGTAAAGTGGCGATATTTTAGCTATGCAGGCGTAAATAAAGTGGCAATCTTTCAGCCATGCAAGCGTAAATAAAGTGGAGATCTTTCAGCCATGCAAGCGTAAATAAAGTGGCGATCTTTTAGCCATGCAAGAGTAAAAAAAGTGGCGATCTCTTAGCCATGCAAGCGTAAGTAAAGTGGCGATGTTTCAGCCATGCAATGCAGATGGAGACAGTGTTTAGTCTCGGACGGTAGAATGGTAGCCTTATGCAATGCAGAAAATGTAGATGGAGATAGTGTTTTGTCTCGGAAGGCAGAATGGTAGCCTTATGCAATGCAAAAAAATACAGATGGAGACAATGTTTAGTCTCGGAAGGCAGAATTGTAGCCTTATACAATATAGAAATACAAATAAAACGGCAAATGGTAATAGAGTTTCTTAGCTGATAGCAAGTTACGATATCGTGATTGCTGGGGACATTGTGCTATAGGGGATATCACCGGCATGCTTGGATAGCAAATACCAGTAAGTGCAACAATCCTAAGAGTTGTATTCCTGAACAACATTTGTCTCGTGAGTGCGAAGTAAGCCAGATTCTCTCGCAATCCAGGTGTTTGCATTCAAAGAAAGATCGTGAGTTTTATAGAGGGGGAATAGGTTAGTTCGCATCCCCGCTGGATCTGCTTGACCAGTTCGCCTTTGATCTTGTGATACGATATACGTCATTGAGGGGTAGCGTTGCTGAACAAGGCTATTTCGATAATAAACATGCATGAATTTGTAAAAAATATGACATAAGTGTATATTTAAGAAATAACTTTAGATGAACTGATGACTATGACGTGGCTCAAGACATTGCAACCTTTTCTGTTACGGAATTTTGAGGGTCCTCCTCAAAATTCTGCCCCAGTTTCCAATTGCGGGGGGAATGAAAATTTTATTGAATTGTGACCGAACCCATAAGGTTGCCTACGTATCCCCTCTTAAACGGGAATTAGGTTAGACATAGTTCAAATTACATCATATAGGAAAGTATAAGATTACACACAGTAGCGCTTGACTACATCTGAATTGATTGGTTTTGGCCAAACTTCTCCGTCTATTTCTGCAAGGGCTCCTCCTGTCAGAACCCGATGAACCATGTATGGACCTTGCCAATTGGGAGAAAATTTTCCCTTGGCTTCATCTTGATGCGAGAAAATTTTCTTTAATACCAGCTCCCCCGGTGTAAACTGTCTCGGCTTGACTCTCTTGTTGAAGGCTCTAGACATTCTGTTCTAATAAAGCTGACCGTGGCAAACTACATTCAGTCCATTTCTATCTATAAGAGCTAGCTGCTCATAATGACTCTTCACCCATTCTGCATCGTCGAGCTCAGCTTCTTGTATGATTTTTAAGGAAGGAATTTCTACTTCGGTGGGAATAACGGCTTAGGCTTATGTACCATAAACCAGCATATAGGCGGTTGCCTAAGTTGATGTGCAGACGGTGGTGCGATACCCCAATAGAGCAAATGATAGCTTTTCGTGCCATTGCTTAAGTTTCTCTATCATTTCCCTTAATATCCTCTTGATATTCTTGTTGGCGGCTTCTACAACTCCATTCATCTGAAGCCTCTAGGCTGTGGAATTCATGTGTTTGATCTTGAAGGTTTCACACATGGCTTTCATTAAGTCGTTGTTGAGGTTGGAGACATTATCAGTAATGATTAACTCTAAAATCCTGAATCAACAGACGATACGGTCATGGACAAAGTCTGCCACGTCTTTCTTAGTTACTGCTTTGTAAGATGATGTTTCGACCTATTTAGTGAAATAGTCGATTTCCACTAGGATGAACATGTGCCCGTCGGAAGCGTCTGAATCAATCGATCCAATAACATCCATTCCCCAAGCGGCAAACAACCATGGTGAGCTTGTTGCATTAAGCTCGTTTAGAGGTACCTTTATCATGTCTGCATGTATCTGGCAGCGGTGGCATTTCCGGACATACTGGATGCAGTCTGTTTCCATAGTAATCCAAAAGTTACCAGCCCGGAGTATCTTCTTGGCTATGACAAAACCATTCATATATGGACCGCAAGTCCCAGCATGGATTTCTTCTAGCAGCTTAGATGCTTCCTTTGCGTCGATACACCTTAATAGTCTCAAATCAGGAGTCCTCCTATATAAGATTCCTCCGCTGTGGAAGAAATTGTTGGACAGCCTCCGAAGGGTGCACTTTTGGATAAGACCTGCATGCTCTGGATATTCTCCCTTTGCTAAATATTCCTTGATAGCATGAAACCAAGGCTTTCCGGCTGCCTCTTCTTCAACGTGGGCACAATAAGCTGGATGATCATGGATCTTTACTAGAATGGGATCAATGAAGTTTTTATCCGAATGTTGTATCATAGATGACAGGGTAGCCAATGCATCAGCGAACTCATTTTAGATTCTGGGAACATGCCGGTATTCTGTTTTTGTGAACCTCTTTCTTAATTCCTGCATGTGATGCAGATACGGGAGTATCTTAGAGTTCTCGTTGCCCATTCTTCTCGGACCTGATGTATAAGCAAGTTTGAATCTCCGATCACTAACAACTCTTAAATGTTCATATAAATAGCCATCTTGAGCCCTAAGATGCATGCTTTGTACTCGGCCATATTATTGGTGCACGGGAACCACAGTTTGGCAGACACCAGATAATGCTGATCGATTTATGATACTGGGACTGCGCTTATGCCGACTCCTTTGAAATTTTTTGCTCCATCGAAAAACATTCTCCACCCATTTTAGGATTCTGCAATGTCCTCTCCTATGAATGATACCTCTTCATCAGGAAAATACGCTTTTAGGTGTTCGTATTCTCCATCCACGGGGTTTTCGGCAAGGTGATCTGCTAGTGCTTGTCCCTTGATTGCCTTGTGAGTTATGTAGACAATGTCGATTTTGCTCAACAAGATTTGCCACTTGGATAGCTTGCCAGTGGGCATGGGTTTCTGAAAGATGTACTTTAAAGGATCTGTCATTGATATAAGATAGGTAGTATAGGCACAGAAGTAGTGCCTCAACTTCTGGGCCACCCAAGTCAGAGTACAGCAGGTGCGTTCTAATAAAGAATACCAGGCCTCGTATGGAATAAACTTCTTGCTGAGATAGTAAATGGCCTGCTCTTTCCTCCCCATTTCATCATGCTGCCCCAGGACGCAACCGAAGGAACCAACTAACACTGCGATGTAGAGAAGCAAAGGTCTTCCTAGCTCAGGCGGGACTAAAATCGGTGGTTTGATAGGTATTCTTTGATCCTTTCGAAAGCTTTCTGGCATTCATCGGTACACTTGGCGGCGGCATCCTTTTTCAACATCTTGAAGATCGGCTCACAGATGACCGTGGACTGTGCTATGAATCGGCTGATATAGTTAAGTCTTCCTAAGAAACTCATCATGTTGTTCTTGTTCTTTGGCGGTGGCAATTCTTGAATGGCTTTGATCTTTGACGGATCCAGTTCTATTCCCCGGCAACTCACAATGAACCCAAGCAATTTTCCAGCCGGAACCCCAAATGCACATTTTGTGGGATTTATCTTTAGGTTGTATCTTTACAATCTGTTGAAGAACTTCCTCAAATCTTTCATGTGATCAGGGGACTTCTTTGACTTAATGATGATATCGTCCACGTACACCTCGATCTCCTTGTTTATAATATCATGAAAAATGGTGGTCATAGCCCTCCTATAGGTGGCCTCTGCATTATTTAACCCAAACGGCATCATCTTGTAGCAGTACATTCCCCATGGCGTAATGAAAGCCATTTTCTCAGCATCTTCTTCATCCATCCAGATCTGGTGATAGCCAGCGAAACAATCCACGAATGATTGCAATTCATTCTTGGCGCAATTGTCGATCAAGATGTGTATGTTCTGCAAGGGGAAGTCATCTTTCTGACTGGCCCGGTTGAGATCTCGGTAGTCGACATATACTCTAACCTTCCCGTCCTTCTTTGGCACTGGCACGATGTTGGCTAACTATGTCGGGTATTCTACTACCCCGAGAACCTTGGCTCTGACCTGCTTGGTGACTTCTTCCTTAATTTTCAAACTCATATCAGGTTTGAACTTTCTAAGCTTCTGCTTTACCGGGGGACATATAGGATCAGTCGTAGTTTTTGTGCCATAATAGATGTACTTAGACCAGTCATGTCATCGTACGACCAGGCGAATATGTCCACCTATTCTCTTAAAAACTCTATGTATTCCTTTTTTTCTGATGATGGTAAGTGAACGTTGATTCGTGTTTTTTTGACATTCTCTTCATCTCCCAGGTTAACAATTTCAGTCTCGTCCAGGTTGGACTTAGGTTTGTTTTCAAAATTCTTAACTTCCTTAACAATCTCTTCCGGTATGTCATCTTCCTCCGAGTCCATGTCTGTTTGTCGCATTGTCTCATTGCATGTCACAGTCGTCGGTTCATCAAGATAAGTAATAGTAATGTTGTATAAGTAAAGTAATGAGAAAAAATAATAAGAGTATTGGTTTATAACTAAAATCGAAATGCTTTGATAAATTCCATAACTGTTTTGAACATTGAAGATCTTATTGCGAAATTTAAAATGCGAAAGGAAAGTCAACTAGTAAAAATAAAAGATAGTGCATGATGTTTGTTCAGCCTTGCTACCCCGAGGCTCGCTGGGCTCTGGTGGTTCTGATGGTCCAGTTATTGAGGCATGCTCCTCTGCTTACTGCCTATATGGAAGGGCCTTCCTCCCCCTCTTCCTCGAAAACGACACAACAATCCATATCATCGTCTTCTAGGAACAAATTCCTCACTACTGATAATGCGTCCTCTTTTTCTGACACGTAGATAACTTCGACCGGTTGGAAAGTCTGCTCCAAGAGTGGTATTGGCTGCTCCAATGGATAGTAAGGACCACGCCATGGTGGTGACAGTGGTTGAATTCCTCCCAAGTCTACTCGTATCTCAATCCGAAGGTGGTGCCATGTTTCTTGAGCTTGATGGGCTTAGCGATTCCTTGGATATTCTTTCCAAGTCCTTTGCCAGGTTCGTATCCGCTCCAGTTAAATATGCTCTCAATTTTGTTATCCCACCATTTGTCCTTTGTCAACAGCATTGACTCGCTCGATGTGGTGATAAGTCTCCCCGCCTATCTTTCTTCTGCCTCCTATCGCTGGGATGGTTTGGCGACTGTATATAGGATTGCTACCATCGCCATAAATGATCACATATTGGTGATTCCGCTCAAACTTCTCTGCCTGATGTAGTGTTGATGCTACGTCCCCAACGGCATGAATCCATGGTCATCCCAAAAATAGATTGTAAAACGTCAGCACGTCTATCACTTGAAAGTCAACATCAAACCAAGTAGGCCCCATTTGCAAACACAGGGTAATTTCCCCAATGGTAGACCTTTGGGAACCGTCAAAAGCTTTGACAGTGATGGCCCCGTCCTTGATCTCATGCAGTCCCTTTCCCAATGTCCTAAGTGTTACCAACGGACAAATGTTGAGGATGGACCCTCCATCAATCAGGATTCTGGTGATAAAATAATCTTCGCATTGCATGGTGATGTGCAAAGCCTTGTTGTGACTCAACCCTTCTGGTGGCAACTCATCTTCATGAAAAGTGATCTCGTGACTTTCCAATACCTGGCCCACCATGTTAGCCATCTCTCTGCCGGTGATGTTTCTTGGTACATATGCCTCACTCAGCACTCTTAACAGGGCATTCTTGTGTGCATCGGAATTCTATAGCAAAGTAAGGATAAAGTTTGCACTGGTGTTTTGTTCAGTTGATCAATGACCGAGTATTCCTTGGCTTGTATCTTTATCTAGAGATCATCGGGCCCAGTTTCAGTGATAGTTGGCCGACTAGAGGCCTTCTTGCTTGACTCAGCCAAATGTTCCGGGGTATAAACCCTACTGGTTCTTGGCATACCGTGTGCCGCAATGGCTTTTCTAAACTTGACCTTCCCTTTTCTTCTTGCCTTGGCTGTGTAGTCCTAAGGTATGTCATTTGTATGGAATGGTGTTATGACCGACACTTCCATTGGAATTGGAGTGGCTATCTTTACTCCGAAGGGAGCATGCACCATAGGCAGTAAAACTGCAACTTCAAAGGGTGTAGGTGCATTTGCTGGTGACATAAATTCGACCTCAATCGGTGCTGGCATCTTTGTAGAGGATGATGCTTCAAACTCAAGCGGCATGGACATGTTTACCTCGACATCCCCGGAGGTCTGAATCTAGACCACAATCGGATTAAGAAAGACTATTGACTTCTTTGGATCGTCACCTTTTGTGATCAAACTGATCGATCCCTTGGGGTCTCAATCATCCTCTATTTCAATAATGTGAACGCCTCCACTCTTGTGTTCTGGCAGAGGGTTATTGCGGACATTCGGAGCAGGTTCCTTGGCCACAATAATCTTGTTATCAATCAAAGTGTGGATCTTATCTTTCAGAGAGCGGCATTTATCAATGGTGTATCCTTTCATGCCAGAATGGTATGCACAAGATTTATTTAGATTAACCCGGGTTCTCAGCAGCAGCAGGGATAGGGGTGACGTAACAAGTGATTTTGAGTCTTTCATACAATTGGTCGATAGGTTTAGCAATAGCCGTATACTGTTTTGGGGGTCTTCGGTCAAAGTTTGGTCGGGGTCTAGGGATGTTTTAGCGTGGATGAGGGGATTGGTAGTGGGATGGTTGAGTGCTTTAGGCTTGGTAAACATGTGCTAGTTGGGAGTATTTGGGTGAAGTGGGCTGATATGTGGGATGTGATTGATAAGTGAGTGGTTGAGTTTGGTAAGAGGGTGAGGGTGCTTGGTATGAGCACGTGAATTTTGCCCTAAGCAAATTATTCCCAAAAATTCAAACAAAATAATTTTTCTTTATTTTTACAATTTTTGTGTATTTTGGTGTCACTTTCTGATAATTGTTGCATTTTTGTGTTAATTAGTTGCATAATAATTCATATTAAAAAAAATACAAAAATATGCATTTGTATTAGGAATTTAATTTCACATTTTTAGTATTAATTTATTTTAGAACAAAATAGGAGAAAAATAGAAAAAATAACATTTTTGGCATTTTTAGTTTAAATTTGTATTAGGTTGCATTTAAATTAGGAATTACTATAATTAAAATTAAGAAATATAATTGTTAGAGTCAATTTGATTGTGATGGTTATTTTAGCATTTTTATAAAATCAGAAAAAATAAAATATACAAAAATACAAAAATGAAAGAAAAACAAAATTAAAAGGAAAAACAATTAAAAATAAAATGATCTTAATAAAAGACCAAAAATTGGGCTCATTGAACAAACCCCCAGCCCAAACGGATCACGCCCCAGCCCAGTAGCCTCCACCCGGTCCAACTCTCCAATAAGTCAAAACGACGTAGTTATGGGATCGTTTGATCTGAGCCGTCGAGGTTGATCAATCGAACGGCTCAGATCTAATGATCTTTTAATATACAATGGTCCGAACAAGCCCCTACCCCCATCGTCTCTTCCCAAACCCTAACAACTCAAGCCGCCACCATACCCTCTGTTGAACCTCACCGGAACCCTCACCGGCGGGAAATGCCATTAACGCCGATGACCACCAAAATCACACCACAACACCCTCTCCCCTTCCTCTTTCCACCCCTGTAACTATTTTGCTTCGAATCCTAACCCATCTCTTCAAATATCAACATTTATCTCGCCGGAACCCTACCGCCGACGAACCTTACTTACTCCAATAACCCCCAAATTAACACCCCTCGCTCTCCTTTTTCCCCTCTTCCTATTCCCACTTTTGGTTGCTTTCAAATCTTGCCTGAAAACTTCGAATATCGATTTTATGTTTTCCGGCCAAGACTCAAGGCATGCCCAAAATTCCCAAATTAATATCTTGGACTCGTCTTAACCTCCTCTACCCGACCCCCATACCCATTTGTTTCGAAACTGCCCATAACTCCTCAAATTTTTCTTTCCAATATTCTGGTAAAGAACCCTAGCATAATTCTTGGGGATTCATGACCGTAATACCCCTAATAATGTGTTTTCTTTTGGAAAATACACCATTAGGGATGTTACGGATCGTGAATCCTAGAGGATTCAAACAATTGTGACTCAAATATGACTGGAACAGTTCGAAGGATTACTTCAAGATTTTATGGAAAAAAAAATCTAGATAAGTTTTCTGATCTTTTTCTTTTATTTTTGTTTTGTTTCTGTTATACATGCGTTTGTCTGATTAAAAATTTGATTGTTTTCTTGCATTTTGCTGTTATGTTCTTTTTCTTTTCTTACCTTTGGATTTCTTTTCCATTATTAGTAATCAAATTTTGACCTTCTCTTTGGAATTCTAGTCTAAGTCTATTATTTTTTTCAAGATAAGTCTGTGTCAATTTTCAGAATTTTGAGGTCGATGAGCTTTTGTTTCATGTGATTCTGCTAGGTTTAGTCATTGTTTAACAAATTTAATTGATCCTTTTTAGTTTTGATAATTGATAGTTTTATTGGTTAACTAATTAGTTTAAATTTTGATTAGATTAGCTTAGATCACCTTAAATTTGATTTAGTATTTTTGGGGTAATTGATTAATTAGTGATTAAAAATCCGGCAATTAGCTTAAATCTCAAAGATGGGTTATAGCTGAAGGGGCTGGGGTAGGGCAGTAATTACAAAAGTAAAATGGGGGCATTTTGGGTATATAAAATAGTTTAACAGTAGTTACAACATGATTTCAGGGGTAATATGGGCATAAAAAGGGTAGTTTATTCAGGTTAAGTAAAATCTGAAATGAAGTAGGGGTAGCTCAGGAATTGTAAAGGGTATAGAATATTCTAGATTGGGCTCTAATGTAGACTTTAGCTAAATAAGTGCACTTACTTGTGCAACAAGTTAGAAATAAAGGGGTGAAAATAGAAATAAAAAGAGATTAAAAGAGTAAAATAAAATCTGAAGCTATACCTTAGGAATTATCTATAAATAGGCACTAATTTGCCTTGTTAAAAAAGGTTTTTTAACCTCCAAAAATTCCACATCTTTTCCTCCTCAATTCTTCTGCAATTTCAGATTTCTATTTGAATTTTGAATCTTCAAAAAATCCAAAAAATATTAGAAAAATCCAAAAGAAAGCACTGTTTCATTGAAGACCTTTTGAAATCAAGCTCAAATTTCATCTGTTGGATTGTAATTTCTGCAAAAAATCCAAAACAAATGCAAACATCCAGTAAAAATTTAAAAAACAATACTGTCACATCGCTTGTTTGAATTTAATTTTAGTTCCAGTCCAATTTGGAGTGGATTTGAGGTTGAACGAGTGAAATTTGTGCTGCTTTTGTTGCTGTTATTTCTCTGTGATTCTCCTGGGTGCTATAATATCAATTTAGTCATGAAATTGATCTCATTTTGCTGCTGTATCCTGCTGCTGCCCAACTGACTTCAATTCCTTTTCAATCTGCTCATTTCCAGGTACACTATTGGCTCTAATGATGTAGAGCTTCATTCAATGTATATGAATAATTTAAAGTCAAATGATGAAGCATTGCGCACTTGAGTCTACCTATATTTTTATTGTTATGTAATTGTAGTTTAGTTTAAACATATATGTGCTTGTGTTAAATAGGAATACCTGTAGTAATTGGGACTATTGGATTTGTAATTGAATTGGAAAACCTTTGGACTGTTGCTCACAGGATTAATAACATGTATGAGACTATAGATATAAACTGTACAAAATTACTCCAGTTTAGTTTTATATTAATGCAAATTAGTAATAAACAGGATATGCTATTTTATAGCTTTAATGATGTTCCTTTACTGTTCAACAATTTGGATGTAAATATGCAACAAACATGACTGTATTTCCCTTTGATTGTTAAATAATCTAGCTCAAGTAACAATAGAATCGAGTTTAAATAAATATAGCCTAGAATCTCTCTTGTTTTCTCTCCCTAGGTAATTTAGCCTATTCACCTGCTAGTTTGCTATTAAACGTGAAATTCAGATTTAGAAACTAGTTGGATAATTGAAATGCTTGGTAATTTGTTCTGACTCAACGTATGAGTCAATTTGGCCAATCCAGTGATTGTTGTAGTATAATTGCTGCATTTGTTAATGTGTTAAAGTTGAGTTCAGACTTTGAAAAATGTTTGCTTATATTGGGCCCAGTTGTGTTACTAATAGGCCCAGTTGAATACGAGTCTCTCGTACTGTTATCCTTCGTTTGGGCCACTTTGCAAAGGGCCTAGGGACTTCTGAATAACAAAGCTAGGCTATTTGATAAATAACTGGTTACTCCTGTTAAGCTTTGGGCCAAGATTGAGGCCCAAAAGCATTGCTGAAGCTGGAATAAGGATTAAACGTCCAGATATAATAATACTTAAAAAATAAATAATTAGAAATATGGAAAACTAATCCATAAATATCAAATTGGGTCTTGAGTTAGGTAGCGGGTTCAAGCTAAGGTTCTACCCTTTTGTTTGAATTCGGACTTGAATTCGAGATTTGAATTTATATTCGTGGATTAATTGACCCTTAGAGACAAAACAAAAATAGAAAATTTAGTTACTTTAGTGTGACCTTTAATAATAAAAATGAGAAAGAGCCTCGCCAAATCAAAATACATAATTGCGAGGCCCTCATTAATTACTTAATTCAAAAATGCTTAGTATTCGGGATGGGTCGTTTAGCAAATTTCACGGCCTTCCCAAAATATAATAACACGTTAGCCGCTTTAGGCGCGTCTTTTAAATAAAATTACCTTCCTAAATATGGGTGTGCATTTCATGCAACCCAAATTCAAATCCAAAAATATTGAATAAGAATATGTCAAGGATCCGGGTGTATTTCATGTGACGTGATTCGAAAACACGTTCTTTAACGACGTTCCCTTTCTTAAAGTAAGAAATAATAATTGACAAAAGCGGTAAATAACTTTAAAATTGTACTATAGGTTTAACATGTATTAAAATCAAATATTTTAGCCAAATATAGCAGTTGAGCGACCATGCTAGAACCACGGAATTCGGGAGTGCCTAATATCTTCTCCCGGGTTAACATAATTCCTTACCTAGATTTCTGGTTCGCGACTATTAAACAGAATCAAACCCTTTCCTCGATTCAGGATTCAAACCGGTGACTTGCGACACCATAAATCTCCCAAGTGGCGACTCTGAATCTTAAATAAAACGAATCCCTTTTCGGTTGTCCTTAAATTGGAAAAACTCCTTCTTTATTATACCCTTCCCCGAGGTGTAGTAAAGCTTCAAAAAAAGGAGGTGTGACAGCTCTGGCGACTCTGCTGGGGAAAAGAACCCAAAATTTCGATTCAAGGTTCAAGAATTCGAGCTCAGTTAAA
The DNA here is from genome assembly GCA_026770625.1 of Nicotiana glauca. Lineage (NCBI taxonomy): Eukaryota > Viridiplantae > Streptophyta > Magnoliopsida > Solanales > Solanaceae > Nicotiana > Nicotiana glauca. The sequence goes on along the minus strand of MU671791.1, from coordinate 1,782 downwards.
TTGTTGTATTTGGCTTTATTTGATTTTGCTGCATGTTCCATGCCTTATGTGCTAAATGTTTTATCGCTTTAAGATTTGTTGAATTGTATATAAACTGTCGCGAATCCCCTCCTCTTTCTGAGTCTTCTACATCATGGAGAAGGGTGCACTTCGTGTAGCTTCTCTTCTGTTAGAGTCTTTTTCCCAATTTAGAATGAGGTTTGGATAATTTGCAAAGCTGGCGAAGCTTCTGTATCCCCGGTACGCTGCCTCCCCCTCGGCCTGAGTTGTCTGCTCGGGTAAGCCAGGTCTAGACCAATAAACCTAGGGTTTAAACCTAGAAGAACAAAACCTCATGCCGAATCCCTAGTAGGAACGTTTGTCTGCATCATGTGCATTTGACTGAAGGGACTTAACACAGGGGTTGGGTCCGTCTAGGACAGGTGACCAGAAAATAACATACCATCTTTATGCATCCTATGTGCTACATGTTGCATTTATTCAAGGGTAACATGGTCATTTGGCGGACCAATGATAGTTAAAGGCAAATGAAAATAAAAAAGAGAAAAAAAGAAAAAGAAGGAAAAAGAAAAAATGAGGGTGAATTGTGAAAATAAAGCAATGAGGGCCTAGTTATGTTTTTGTTACTTGTTTTTTATTAAGAAAAAGCATGAAAAATTCAAAAGATATTGCACTTTTTATCATTTTTTGAAAAATCAAAAATAAAAAAAAAAGGAAAAAAGAAAATCCAAAAAGATTTTGCATGTTTCATCATTTTCCAAGAAAAAGCAAAAAATACGTTTTCTCTAAATTAGTTTTTTTTAATTCTCGCTCGTATCCAATCATCCCGAACAACGCATACCTGATTCTCGTCTTTCGGGGCGTGATACATAGGCAACCCACATAGGGTCCGGTCTTCTTAGTAAATCTTAGGTGCTTGGCTTCGCGGGGTCTTAGCCAAATCTTGCATTTTAGCCGCTTTTGGCCACATAGGGTAATTTTAGGTGTAAGAATATAATCTGAGTGGCAGTAGAGATCAAGTTTCAAGTACTGGTGCGAAAATGGAGTTGTTCTATTACGTGGTGTTTGGGGCTCTGGCCGCAGTGGTAGCAGCTCTAGAGCTGGGTGGAAAGAAGAACAAAGATCGAATCACAACTTCTCAGGCTTTCAATTGATTCAAAAACAATTAAATTCTCGTTTACTCTCTTATGATAGCTGGTGATTGGCTACAAGGTCCATATGTATACTACCTTTATAGCACTTACGGATTTGGAAAGGGGGATATTGGACAACTGTTTATTGCTGGATTTGGATCTTCCATGTTGTGTGGCACAATTGTTGGATCTCTCGCTGACAAACAGGGTCGGAACAGGGCATGTATAACCTACTGTATCACTTATATACTAAGCTACATCACCAAGCATTCCCCTCAATACAAGATTCTGATGGTTGGACGTGTTTTGGGTGGCATAGCTACATCTCTACTGTTTTCAGCATTTGAGTCATGGCTTGTAGCAGAACACTTTAAGAGGGGTTTTGACTCCCAATGGCTCTCACTAACTTTCTCCAAGGCAATATTTGTTGGAAATGGTCTTGTTGCCATTATCGCTGGTTTATTTGGGAATTTTCTTGTTGATTCATTAAATCTCGGCCTTGTGTATCCTTTTGATATTGTTGTCACACCTCTTTTTTACGGCGCTTTAACATACTCCGGCGAAAGGGATATATATATATATATATAAGCGTAAAAAAAGAGTTTTTCCAAATAAAGGACGGTCGGAACGGGATTAGTTATTTAAAAAT
>MU671790.1:24504-52187 GCA_026770625.1 Nicotiana glauca | reverse complement strand
TTTAGAGCCTTGATTGCTATTTTCGGACCGAGGTAAGTGTTTGTTCTAACTTTTGCTTGAGGGATTAGGATTAGGGTGTTAATTTCTACTTGCTAAATGTGAAGTACGGTGTATAGGCATGGTGACGGTTACCTATGCATCAGAGTCTAGCATGACCGTGAGTCTTATATGTGTTGGATTTGGATTTAATGGTGCATCTTTCTTGCTTGGGTTGATAAGCATAATATAATGTGAATAGTTGAGGAAGGTTTGTGATTGTTTTGGCTTTTGGAGCATTGGCTCGGACTAGAAATTGTTACTCGAGAAATAGGTGATTAAATGTGGATCATGTAGCGATTAGTCCCTTGCCAGGACGTATGTATTTATTGTATTCTCCTTTGCCGGGATGATTGGATTGTTATTTGTATTCCCTTGCCGGGATTTCCTTGTGATTGTTGTTACTCCCCTCGCACTTGAGTGGCGGTCGTTGGTGGGTGAGTTATTTGTAACATATGTTAAGGATCGGGTTGCATGCCGCAACGGTGTTAATGAAATATTGAGGATCGGGTTGCACGCCGCAACGATATTGATTGTTGAGGATCGGGTTGCATGCTGCAACGGTGATATCTGTTGAGGATCGGGTTACGCGCCACAACAGAGTATGGACTGAGTGTATTGTGTTCGTATGTAGAGACCTCCTGTGTTTTCCTTATCAGTTGTTATTGTTCAGCTTCATTTCTTTACCGTTGATTCCTATATATATATATATAGACTGTATTACCCCACAGCATGTTTCCCCCACCCCTTTTTCTGCTTAAATTATTGCATTTTCCTGTTATTGCACATATATCTATACAGGTTATTTGTGGTAGGTCCTGTCTAGCCTCGTCACTACCTCGCCGGGGTTAGGCCAGGCACTTACCAGCACATGGGGTCTGTTGTGCTGATGCTACACTCTGTGCATTTCTTTTGCACAGATCGGGACGCAGCTTTCGGACCGCAGCAATATTAGATCGGGAGCAGACCTTCAGTCCAAGGACTCTCGAGGTAGCCTAGCTAGCGTTCGCAGGCCGAAGTCCCTTCCTTATTTCTATTTTTTTTCATTGCACCGAGACAGACATATGTATTTTCTTTCCATTCAGACTTGTTTGTAGTACTCTTTAGTAGTCCGTGAGCTAGTGACACCAGATTTTGGGTAGAGATATATTTTAAGCTTCCGTATTGTGATTTCATTTTATTATACTTAAAGTCTTCTGCACTTATTTAAATGTTTTCCGGATGTTTATATTGTTGAGGTTGATTAGAGAGTGTTTGAAGTTTGGCTGGCCTAGCTCCGTTAGTAGGCGCTATCACGACTCCCGATGGTGGGAAATCCGGGTCGTGACAGACAGAAAGAGAATTCTCTCCTCAAAATGTAAAAGTTAGACTTTATTTTGCAATAATGCTTTATTCTTCAATATGTTGGAAATAACTTCTTATAGATAAAAAAATGACAATTTGTAATTTATGTATTTTGCTTGTGACAAAGCAAAAAAGACATCTTTAAGTTAGCTGACCATTTGTGTATTTATGAATAAATATTTTTTCAAGAAAATTCATAAAAAGAAAAAATTGAACAATTTTAAGTTGAATATATCGATTGAGATTTAAGATTATTGAGGATATAACTGGTAGAGTTTCTTCCTTTATTAGGCTAGATAAAAAAGAAGCAACAATTGTCATTTTCTTGTACTTACGTACTTTGGTTTTTAACTTTTACTTTATTACTCAAACAAAATTTTTAATATCATATTTATGTGATTGTTTAAAAATAAGTATTTACTTATTGAGATAGAGTATACGCGCAACGCGTGTGCGGAACAACTAGTATATTTATAAAATAGCCATTCATGATCCTTTCACGTTTTGTATCCATGCCATACAGTACATTATAAATATTTTCCAATGCGATTCAATTGGAAAGAGCAACTTCTAGCTCATCTTGAATTATGATCGAAAGAGCACATGGATAGCGCACAGCCAGAATACTGATTCTGGTATGGTTTCTCCCATTATAATACACAAAGAATTGAAAATAAAGGTTCATATACAAAAGGACAGAATTAAGAGAAGAAACCATAAACAAAGATATCAAAAATCAGATCTACTTGGTGAAAGCATCATGTGGACATTGTAAAAATGTATGAGCATAATACTAACTAGTTGTTTGCCGCATAATAGTAATTATTCAAGGAATCTCGTTTTCATTTGAAACTTAGGCTAAATAGCTAAAGCACATGTCGCAGGTATACATTACATAAACTTTTTTTCAACACACAAACAACCACATCCTTAGGAATTGACTATGTGCTACCGATTACTAACAACGTGAGGACATTGAATGAGATAATTGCAACCCATTATATGTCTATTTTAGCTTTTCTCCAAAGTTAGCAACTTAGATTCACATGAACCAAATTGCAGAACAAACCGAGAACTCAAGTCCTCTTAGCAGCCAACATGATAATATCGAGTAAACCAGTATGAATATAGCATAGAGCGGACCAAATCGTCATATCATTTATTCGAACAGAATTTTGGACATGAACATACCTACTGTAGAAGAATAACAAATTCCAGCTCTTGTTCGAGTTAGAAATAGCAATCAACCAAACAAGCTCTACGAGTTGGAGCTCAGGTCCGAACTCAACAGTTGAACAGTGACAGCACATGTGACGACCCAAAGGGTCATTACCTGTTTCCTCATTCGTTTCGTGCTTTTGAGGCCTTGAAAACCTCATTTTTACTTGCATCGATTTGCGTGCGCAGTCTGGGCGCATAGCCGGAAAGCTTTTATGTTGAAATATGTGAATTCTGTGAAAATTTTGAAGAATTTTGATATTAATATGATTATAGTTGATTTTTGTCAATATTTTTGGTAAATGCACCCGGACCCGAGATTGGACGGTCCCAGAAGGTCCGTAGAAATATATGGGACTCGGGCATGTGCTCGGAGTCGAATTCGGAGGTCTAGAGCCCGAGATATGAATTTTTCCGTGAAATTATTAAGGAAAATTGAAATAAAAATTAATTAAAAGACTGTGCTATCGGGCTCGTATTTTGGTTCCGACACCCGGTACAAGTCTTATATATTGTTTAAGCACCTTCTGTGAAGTTTGGTCAAAATCGGACGTCGTTTGACGTGTTTCGGACCTAAATACCTAAGGTTGGAAGTTTATGAAGTTTGAAAGGAAAATGATGATTTTGAGGCTTGATTCAATGATTTTGATGTTATTTTGGCGATTTGATCGCTCGAGCAAGTTCGTATGATGTTTTTGAGTTAGTGCGCATATTTGGTTTGGAGACCCGAGCGCTCGGGTGATTTTCGGATAGGTATCGGGGTGGTTTTGGGTCTTAGAAAAACTGCAGAAAATCTGCAGCAGGTGCCCAGTGATTTTACTCATCGCGTTCGCGCTAGGACTCACGCGTTCGCGAAGCTTCAACCTCGTCCTTCATCGCGTTCGCATGTTATTCTCGCATTCGCGTAGATTAGTTAACTCAAAAGACTTAGCCTTCATTTTACTCATCGCGTTCACGCTTTTATTCACGCATTCGCGTAGTTCAGCCTCCCCTTTCACCGCGTTCGCGATCCCCTTATCACGTTCGCGTATAACAGACCCTGGCCCCCAGCATTTTCTTCTACGCGTTCGCGTTCCCCTTCACGCGTTCGCGATGTATTGCCCTGTTTACCCTTCGCGAACGCGGGCCCCTCCCGCGAACGCAAAGGGCAATTTTGCCCAACGAATTTTTAAGTTAAAAATATAACAATAGCTCGGGAATTTCATAAAAATACACGAAACCCTTTCTTCTCCAAGTACTTAGGCGTCCGTTGAAGCTCCCTTTCATCAAAACTTCTTGGGTAATCATTGTTCAACTTGTTTCCTTCGATTTCCTTCATTAATTACTGAAATCCTAGCCCTAAATCATGAAATCAAAGTAGAAATTATGGGTTTTGGGTAGAGTTAGGGTTTTGAGAATTTTGGGTGATTCAACCTCAATTTGGGGTCGAATCTTAAAACAAACTGTATATTTGGACTCGTGGGTTTATGGGTGAATGGGTTTTGGTCCGAGCCTCGAGTTTGGACCATGTGGGCCTGGTGTCTAATTTTGGGATTTTTGGAATAATGCTAGAAAATTCATATCTAGGCTATGGGACGTTGTCACTGAGTCTTTAGTGATATTATTAAATTGATTATGCCTAGATATCACTGTATTGGAGGTGGAACCGTGAGGTAAAGCAATAGTTGAGGATTAAGTAGATTTCAAGGCTTTGAGGTAAGTGTTTGGTTTAACCCTAGCTTGAGGGAATAGCAGTTGAGTCTTGTTGCTAATTGTTATGTGATCAAGTACGATGTATAGGCATGGTGACGAGTATCTATACATTGGTGTCTAGCATGACCGTGAGTCCCTATAATGTGATTATCATGACTTGGCTGTGAACTCCATGTTTATTGGAGGATTTCTAAATATTGTGAATAACATGTGAACGGTAAAACGATTAATTGATTCTTGGGAGCATTGGCTCGAATTGTGATACGAATATTGAAGGTATACGAATTGACTTGATTAATTAGAGTGTTGGCTCAAAATAGAAGATTGAATTATGAGATGAGGAAAAGTAAGAAAGCGTTGTCAATTATTCCCTTTTCGGGACGTTTGGTTGAACTTGCTGGATTCTTTCCCTTGCCGGGATGTTTGTCAAATATTTTCTTATTTTTATGTCTCTTAATTGTGACTGTTGTTTGGAAAATCAATCTGTTAACTGATATCGAGGAGCGGGTTGCACGCCGTAACAATGATATTGAGGATCATATTGCGCGCTGCAACGGTGATACCTGATAAATGGTATGGGTCGGGTTGCACGCTGCAACAGCGATATTTGTGGAGCGGGTTGCATGCCGCAACAGTTATTGATACCATGTGTTTGCATTGAGTATTGATCCCTTGTTCATTGTGAGTCTAAGTTGTTCTAGGTTGTTACTTGGGATTACTGTTGATATTGTATCTCCCCATAGCATGTTTCCCCTCCCATGTTGTTAATTGCCTTGTATTTGATACTCCGTCGCATACTTATAACTGCACAAGTTTATGTGGTGTCCAGTCTAGTCTCGCCACTACTTTTCCGGGGTTAGGCTAGACACTTACCAGAACATGGGGTCGGTTGTGCTGATGCTATACTTCTGTGCATTTTTGCACAGGTCCAGGTTTTGAGGAGCAGCAGCAGCAGTAGTACGGGAGCAGGATTTCATTATCACGAGACTGAGGTAGCCTTGCAGGCGTCCGCAGGCCCGGCGTCTCTTCTTTATATTTTTTTTATTTGACTGTTGCCTCATTGTTTCGAGACAGATAGCTGTTATATTTCTTTCAGACATTTGTATTTAGTTTATTCTTAGAAGTTCGTGAGTAATGTGACACCAAATCTTGGGTAGAGCCACATTTTGATTCGTATTTATCAGATAGACTTCCGCTATTATTCTCATTAGAATTAATATTTTATATTGATGTTATAGACTATTAAGATAATTGTTTAAATGATGAAAAGGTAAATAAGTTGGCTTACCTAGCTACCACGAGTAGGCGCCATCACGATCCCGATGGTGGGAAATCCGGGTCGTGACAGCATAGTTTCTTCAGCAACCCAGAGAGATAAACACCAAATTTCAGAGAAAATTAAAACCAAAATCTCAGATTCCAACTTCCTTTTTGTTTCTTTTTTTATTTTTTGTTTGAAGCCCTTTTCGGATTCTCCAGATCTCTTTTCAATTGCGGAATGTTCGTATGAGAAAGAAAGGGATCTTTTGTTATCTGATTTTTTAGAAATGAAGAACAAGAAGAAGAAAAAAATGAGAGCCAGGAGTGTGTCGTTTCTCTGCCTTCTTTTAGAGGGGGGAGGTCCTGATTTTTTTATGGGAAAATGAAGGGGAAGCAACAAAAAAATAGGAACTGATTCCAGATCCGCCGCTTTCTCTATCTAGGGGTCTAGGATCTATCAAAAATCTCTTCTTATTCTCTAGGTCTAGGTCTAGGTATTTTTATAGGTCTAAGTCTAGGTTTTAATTGGAAGGGTATGGGTTTTGGGCTAATGGGTTCAAGTGTATTTGGGCTAGGTAGGAAATCTTGGGCCTAATTTGGGTACAAGAACTAGCTAAATATCCAATTAAATCTTTTCTTCAAATTCTTTTTCTTATCTTTTCTTTCTCTTTTTCTTTAATTAAAATCCTAAAATTGAAATCCTAGGTTATCTAAAAATATGAAATTAAACTAATTAACTAATTACAAAAATTATAAAATCTACTTAATCTTAAATTAAAAGACAAAAAATCAATAAAAGGAAAAAAATGTAAAAATAAAGCATTTTTTGTTATTTTCAATTTTTATAAATAACTACCGGTTGATCCTAAGAATGTAAAAAAATAAAGCCTAAATCCCATGCTTGATATTTTTGGTATTTTTTATGATTTAAATAAAACTTAAACATGCACAAAATGCATAACATTCTACAAAATTTCCTAAAATGGCAAATAATTAACAAAAATCTATTTTTTTTTTGGATTTTATAGGAGTATTTCGTATAGGGCAAAAATCACGTGCTTACAGGATGAACAATCAATTTATCGGGACCCGTCTGTCCCATGTCTTAAAGTGAGGGAAGGCAGTGAGCACATAGTTTACCAAGCTTTCGAAGTCGTGGTGGCGGACCAGCATGAAGAAGGAAACTCGTGCCCCCAACCCTTCCTATCCAATGCCTCGAGTATGGTGGCCAAAGAAATGATCAGACACAGTTTCAAACCAAGGAAGGGACTTGGAAAATCTCTGCAAGAAATAGCTGAACCAGTTACCCTGCCTATAATTGAGAAGTTCTTTGGGATAGTTTCCTGCCTACCCCAGATATATAAAGTGGGCAGATGAGAGAAAGAATGAGGGATGGGTTTTGCCTCAACTACTGCTACATTTGTATGAAACCTTTATCAAGCCAAAGTACAGCGAAGAAGAGGATGATGAGGCCTTTACGGCCGAAGAGATTGAAGAAATATGTGGGGCAATGAGGAAGATACTCGGCGAAACCCATATGGTTCAGCCGGGAGAGGGCACAAGCACCGCTGAGGTGCTGTATATGGGACCAAATGCCAAGTTGCAGAATTGGAAGGCTACGCCACTCCCAATCAGGCGGGAGTCCTAGTAGACATGTCCTGCTACTTTTTCTGTATCGCGAGTTATTCCAGGGTGTAGCTCGGGTGTTTTCTTTAGTTTCTTGTCATTAAATTTGCAAATGTAAACCTTTTTATCTTCAAATTCCAAGAAATGAAATCAATATTTCATCGTTCATCTTTCTTTATTCTTTCAGATTTTGCTATTTTTTCTCTTTTATTTCTTCTTTTCAGTCCTAATAATGCGGCCTTAAATAACATGACATATTTGCGGACTTCATGCCCAGATACAAACACGTTGTCTAATTGTGAAATAATGATCCAAGAACTAGAATATGATGAAGAAGAGGCTTTTAGGAAAATAAATCGAGAATTGGAACAATTTGAGAATAAACCTAAGCCAAACTTGAATGATACTGAGTCGGTTAACTTGGGAACTTCTGAAGAAATCCGAGAAACCAAGATAAGCATTCACACAGACGAGAAAACCCGGGATGCAATAATCCAACTCCTTTTTGAGTTCAAAGATGTGTTCGCTTGGTCATACAACGACTTGTCAGGGCTAAGTGTTGATCTGGTGGTTCATAAGTTGCCGACTTACCCCGATTGCCCTCCGATCCCGCAAAAGCAAAGAAAATTTAAAACTAACATTAGTGATAAGATCAAGGAAGAAATCATGAAACAGTTGAAAGCAGGGGTAATCTGAGTGGTCTGGTACACTACATGGTTGGCTAATGTAGTTCCAGTTCTAAAGAAAGACGGGAAGGCCCGGGTGTGTGTGGATTACAGAGATTCGAACAAGGCAAGTCCCAAAGACAACTTCCCTTTGCCCAACATCCACATCCTTGTTGATAACTATGCCAAACATGAGATACAGGCCTTCGTGGATTGTTACGCAGGATATCACCAGGTGTTGATGGATGAAGGAGATGCCGAAAAGACAGCTTTTACCACACCCTGGGGTACATATTGCTATAGTGTCATGTCGTTTGGTTTGAAGAATGCTGGGGCAACCTACATGAGGGCCATGACCGCCATTTTCCATGATATGATGCATCAAGAGATAGAGGTATATGTGGACGATGTAATCATCAAGTCCAGAACCTAGGATGATCACTTTTGGGATTTGAGAAAAATTTTTGAGCGGTTGCGCAAGTATGATTTGAAGCTAAACCCAACCAAATGTGCATTTGGAGTCCCATCGGGCAAACTTTTGGGCTTTATAGTCAGTAGGAGAGGTATCGAGTTAGACCCAACAAAAATAAAATCTATCCGAGATTTGCCTCCTCCGAGAACTAATAAAGATGTGATGAGCTTGTTGGGCAGATTAAACTATATCAGCCAGTTCATTACTCAGTTGACATATACATGTGAGCCTATATTCAAATTACTGAAGAAAGATACAACAGTTAAGTGGACGGATGAGTGTCAAGAAGATTTTGATAAGATCAAAGAATATCTGTCAAATCCACCAGTCTTGGTCCCACCAGAGCCAGGGAGGCCTCTTTTCTTATATCGGACAGTCTTGGAAAATTCTTTCGGCTGTGTCCTCGGGCAACACGATGTAACCGGGAAGAAAGAACATGCAATCTACTACTTGAGCAAGAAGTTTACCAGCTATGAAGCTAAGTATACTCTGTTGCAGAGAACCTATTGTGCTTTGACTTTGGTCGCTCAGAAGCTGAGACATTATCTGCAAGCCTACACCACCTACCTCATCACCAGGTTGGATCCTTTGAAATACATATTCCAGAAACCGATGCCCACAGTTAAATTAGCAAAATGGCAGATTCTGCTCACGGAATTTGACATAGTCTATGTCACTCACACGGCAATGAAAGCCCAGGCATTGGCGGATCATTTGGATGAAAACCCGATTGATGATGAATACCAACCGTTGAGCACTTACTTCCCAGATGAAGAGGTAAACTCAATAGAAGAAATCTCTAAAGACACTCATGCTTGGAAAATGTTCTTTGATGGAGCGATAAACACAAAAGGTGTTAGAATTGAGGCAATCTTGATCTCACCCACTGGTCAGCATTATCCAGCAACGGCTAGGCTTCAGCTTTTCTGCACAAACAATACTGTTGAGTATGAAGCATGCATAATGGGTATGAATATGGCAATTGACCAAGACGTCAAAGAGTTATTGATTATGCGAGACTCAGATCTAATTATCCGGCAAGTCTAGGGAGAATAGGAGACCCGAGATGTTAAGCTTATTCCCTATTGGCAACATGTGGAAGATCTTAGCAAGTGGTTCAAGTCGATAGAGTTTAGGTACATCACTCGGTGTCACAATGAACTAGTTGATGCACTCGCCACCCTAGCCTCGATGTTGCCTTACCCAGGCAATGCCCACATTGATCCCTTGGAGATTCAAATCAAGGAAAGGCATGGTTACTGTGAGCGCGTGATTTTTTCCTATACGAATTATTCCCATAAAATTCAAAACAAAACAATTTTTTTTTCTTTTGTGTGCAATTTTGTGAATTTTCGTGATATTTTAAGCTATTGTTTGCATTTGTATGTGCATGTTTATTAATAATAAATACAAAAATATGTTGCAATTTCATTTAGGATTTAATTAGACGTTTTGGAATAAATTAATAACCAGGTGTTTTTATAAAAATGGAAAAGTCACCAAAAATAATGTGCTTTGTATTTTTAGTAATTAATGTGAAATTTTGTGTTTTCTACCAATTTAGTATAGAATTGGTGGTGATAATTATTATTTAAAGTTAATTAGTGTAAAATTGAATTAGCATAGGTTTTTATTTTTAGTCTAGTTTAAGAGAAACTGGAAAAGAAAAAGAGATGAAAATAGAAATAAAAAAAGAAAAGGGGATGTATTTGGGCCAAGCCTGAGCCAGCCCAAACCAAACACCCCAATCGAGGCCCAAACCTGTCCAAACCCGGTCCCGCTTTTGTTAAACCAAATAACATCATTTGGACGGTTTTTAATCCTGACCGTTGGAATCTCATCATCCAACGGTCCAAATTCTTGCCCATTTCCCAATCCCGAACCCATCTAATCCCCTTAGCCAAAATGACCCCGTTTTTTATTAGTGATTCAATCGGAGTCCTTGGATTCCAATTATCCAATGGCCCAAATTAAATCTCTAACTTTAATATACCAAAATCCCATACCCTTCACCCCTCAGACCTACCCCTCCCCCCACCCTCTCACTTATCTCCTTCGTCTCTTCAGAGACGGACCTCACGCCACTGGCCTCCTCCTGCTGGACATCGCCCACGGCGGCGGACGGTGGCCAAATACCGCCATGTTAACACCATAGAACCACCTCGACCTCTTCTTCCCAAATATCCAAATCACTCATTTCGAATGCCCACGGAACTCTTCGAATCTTAGATCGAAGAATCGAAGACAAAACCCTAACTGCCTCCAAATGCACCCAAAATCACACCACGGAATCCCCACACCTCCTTCTTCCCCAATATACGATTATTTTTCTTCGAATCGTGCTAAAAACTCTCAAGGAACCCTAAAAGTTTGAAACCAGTTCACAGTGAATTGATGGCTTGCATCGACTCAAGCTTGGGATTAGAGGGTTGGTTCAGCACGAAATTGACGCTATTCATTTGTTCTTGACAAAAGAACTAATGAATGGACTCAACTTAGTGTAAACCAGAATACCAAGCATGAACTCAAGCCCAATCGGTGAGTTTCCTTGTCCCTTTTCTTTAATTTTATGTCTATTTCACCTCTTCATCTTTTCTTCTCGGTGGATTAGAGATTGGTTTGTTTTCTTACCGTCCAGTAGCGAACCTAATTTTTGTCCTTTAGGTCAATTTGGTTATTAGTATTTAGTTAGGTTAATTGAAGTTTTTCTTTTCCAAATTTAGTCAAGTGTGTCTTTGTACTCTAATTTTAGGCTTTTGATCAATTTCTGCGCTTAATTGATAGTATTTCATGGTATTTGAGCTCCCGTTAAAATGTTTGTGTTGATTATGTTGAAAGTAAAATACCAAATAGGTGCATTCATGAATCATGCCTCGTTAGTTTCAAATCTGATTGTTCATGTGTGCAGTACTGTACGATTCTATGACAAACCTATTTAGGCTATAGAAATAAATGTCATTTGATTTCTGATTTAGAGAATTGATTGGCATGTTTTTTTTAGTATTCAGGATATAAGGGGTTAAATTTGAGAATGGGAACTTAAAAAAATTTTTAAGGTAAGTGGTCTGCCAACACTGAATGTCAGTGCACTACTAAACTAGTGAGTTTAATTAATAAAATTGGTATCAGTAGTGGAAAGACACTCTGTTCAGTGCTTTTAGGAGCAGGAAAATAAGGTAACATGGGAGGGGGAAACAACAAAAGCTGAAAGACACTCTGTTCAGTGCTTTTAGGAGCTGGAAAATAAAGTAACATGGGAGGGGGAAACAACAAAAGCTGAAAGACAACTGTAAAGAAGAAAAGGGGGGCTGGAAAAAAAGGTTTAAAGTTTTGATATAAAACAGGCAGATATGAACAGAGAAAAGGAGGATACTTTTCCATACACTCTGCTATACACTCATAAACACATATTTGGATAGAGAAATATAGAGTGACATTGATACCTAAACAAAACTAGAGATTAAGTCTTAAATTGAGAGAGAAAGAGCCTTTGAGAGAAAGATACTGTTAGGTTAAAATTTTCTTCTAATTCCTGAAGTTTTCAATTTCTGAACCAATTGGTTATTCACTTGGAACTTTAAAGTGAATTGATATTTGTTTTCCTTGGACGTTTCTTGAGTCTAGAAGTACTGAAACTATTGTTTCATTGGGTCTTTGAATCAATCCCTTGGTTTCCTTTCATTAAATTCTGGGGCTGTGTATTTGCTACTATTGATACTTTGTTGATCTGATGTGCTATTATTATTGCTGAACCTCACCTCTTCCATTTTCATTTCCAGGTACACATTCTTTGAGTTTAAAGCTATCTATGAAGCTTTGGTTTACAGGATGAAATGAAGTAGCTCCATGTGTTCTGACTTTTGTTATTGCTCTCATATCTCCTGATTCTGTTATTGTTTAATGTAGCAATTATCTATGATGATGATTGTAATTAATAGGTTGATAACATGAAGTTAGATGTAACAATTACTACTTGATTAGTGTGATGAATTTAAAGTTTGATATAGTAGTTTAATTGGATTGGAAATTACATCAAACAGCTATACATTCAGTGGTTATTTGGTATACTGTCCCAACCAATCTGACTGTTTGAGTATAATTGTTTGTAGCCATGACTTAAACAGGAATTTCCATTTTATTTTGGCTTGTAAAAGTGAATATAGTGCTTACTGCATTCCTTGATGAGGTTGGATGGGTTTTGAAAAGTATTTGTAATTGCAGGTTGTATGCCTACTAGTTTAGTTCATTAATGTTGGAGTTTCAGCAGTTTTAGTTTAATTTTATAGCTTCTTAACTGCTTTATAGTTTAATGTTTTAGTTGGCCCACATAAACGTGTTCCTCTTCACACACAAACACATTAAGTTTAAACAAGTTTTTGAATGGAACTTGAGTTTGTCCTATAAAATTCTCAAAGTTCGATTACTTCTATACTGGATTTCCACGACAAATATAAATCACATGGTTTTGACTAGGCTAAATATGAAACTAGGATCCAGCAAATGAACCGAATCTCGTTTTGAAATTGCGAAGTTATTTTTTGCTATTGGAATTTTAAATAGAGGATTCAGAAACGATGGGTTAGTCTACAATTCGTTAATCAAGGCTTGCCTGTGAGTTTGGGTTTAGGCAATTCTTTCAAATTAAAGTAGGCCATTTCTTAGCCTTCGATAAAACCTTGAGACCATAGTTGAGTATTGTGAGGTCCTATTTTCATTAAATAATCAGTAATTAAGGTACGCCATATTAAACAAAACAAGTAGCTCATAGTTCCCCGAGTTTTAGTTTAAGTACCCTTTTTAAATAAATTTGAGGTACACCGCGCCAAACCAAATCACAAATGTGTGGCTCTCTTTTAATTATTTTCTATAAAAATATCTAGAACTCGGGACATGCCATTTAGCAAATTTTTATGGCCTCCCGCAAAATTAAAAATGCGTAGTCTGCTTTATGCACGTTCTTTAATAATTTTACCTCCCTAAACTCGGGTGCACATTTATGTGACCCAAATCCAAATCTCAACAATTTTTAAAATATGTCAACAACCACGGGTATATTTATGTGACGTGGTTCGAGACGTATCGTAATAACGTTGCAGTTTTCTTTAAAAGTGGTTAAAAGTTAAAATTTGCACATAGGTTCATAATTGTTCAAAATCAGATAATTAAGCCGAATATAACAGTTAGGTGACCGTGCTAGAACCACGAAACTCGGGAATGCCTAACACCTTCTCCCGGGTTAACAGAATTTCTTACCCAAATTTTTGGTTCGCGGACTGTTAAATAGAGTCATTATTTTCCTCGATTCAGGATTTTAACCAGTAACTTGGGACACCATAAATCTCCCAAGTGGCGACTTTGAATTCCTTAAATGAATAAATCTTGTTTCGATTGTCCTTTAATTGGAAAACTCCCTTTATTATACCCTCTTCCGGGGGTAGGTAAAAAGGAGGTGTGACAGCTCTGGCGACTCTGCTGGGGATGTAACCAAGAACAACTGGTTCAGGGTTCAAGAATTCGAGCTTGAAATAATTGTTGTATTTGGCGTATTTATTATCTGGTTTTTATTACATGTTGGGCTTAATGTGCAAAATGATTCTTTTAACGCTTTGATATTATTTGAACTGTACATATAAACTATTACGAAACCATTCTCTTCTTATCTTCGGGGATGTGCTCGCTGGTCGAGACTCCCTATTCTGTTAGTGTCATACCTTTAAATAAGAAAGAGGCTCGGACAAGTTACTAAGTCGGACGATCTTGCGGATCCCCAGTACGTAGCCCCCTGCTCGACTCGAGTTGTCCGCTCGGGTACACAGTCTAGAACAAATACTCAGGTCTTAAACCTAGAATAACTGAGCCTCATGCCGGATCCCTAGTAGGAACATTTGTTTGCATCATGTGCATTTGACTT
This sequence comes from Nicotiana glauca, assembly GCA_026770625.1. Classification (NCBI taxonomy): domain Eukaryota; kingdom Viridiplantae; phylum Streptophyta; class Magnoliopsida; order Solanales; family Solanaceae; genus Nicotiana; species Nicotiana glauca. The sequence continues at coordinate 37,963 of MU671790.1, read as the reverse complement.
TAGAGGCTCAACACAGGGGTTGGGTCTGTCTAGGACAGGTGTACCAAAAATTAAAAACAGACCATCCTGATGCATCTTACATATTGCTTGTGCATTTATTTGCTTCGGACTTGCATGCTGACCGGCTTTCGAATATTTGGGGAAAAGAAAAAAAAACAGCGGTATGAGGGTTAAAGAGAGATAATTACCTGTTTTAAAAACCAATGTCCAAATAGTGTCGAAATTATGCCGAATTTTATTGGAAAAGGAAAAAAATGAAAAAATATGTTTTTTTTCAAAATTAGTTTATTTTATTTGCCAATGAAAAGAAAAAAAAGAGTCTAGTTTTCAAAAATAGTTTGTTCTATTTGCCCGAACCACGTCAGTTTGATTCTCACAGGGGTGGGATACATAGGCAACCCCCATCGGGTCTAACTTCCCTTTTTGCAAAATAGCCCGAAATGAACAAAAAAATTTATAATTAGGTAAGGTGATGTCGCTTTTCCAAAAATAGCTGAATGTTCCTGAAAGGGATGCCGGAAGGCTGATTTTTCATGAACAGCCACCTTTGGTCTTTTCCATTTTTTGGCCAGTTAGCAGACACAGCCTTAAAATCTTCCCTCGGGAGTGCTGAAAGGTCGTATCTGCAAAGTAGGGCTTTTGGTTTTAGAAATAAAAATCTGAAAAGAGTTAATTTTGATCTTTTGAATCAAATAGAATAAAATCATGATTGTTTTGCTTAATCACCTTAATAAATGTGCAGAATGAGCACAATTCAGAATTTACCAATAACAGTTGTGAACAAGATCCCTTTGGAGCAGCACATGTGGTGGGATGATTTGGGCGAATCAGGGCAAGACACGGTCAAATTGTACTTGGGAGGTCTTACGGGGTTGCTGAAGATTAATCCGAGGGGGGATATCATAAAGGCATTGCTCCCATTCTAGGACCCGACTCACAATGTATTTCATTTCTCAGATTTTGAACTTGCCTCAATATTGGAAGAGATATATGGATACATCGGGGGTCCCAAGGTTCCTCTTAGACACCAATACCTGATTGCTCCGAGGACCGTAGCCATACACAGTTTCCTGGATTCCTTGAAAATAAGCGGGGTGGTACATAACCCGGACCTGGAAACTGGTTTTTGTACTTTGTCATTCATATACAACAGATATGGTCATATAGGAAGGTTCAACAAGCATAATACAAAATTTGTAGCAAAGGAAACCGCCTTAAGTGGGAAGAACATAGATGTTTCGCATTTATGGTGGTCTTTCTCGGACTTCTGGTGTTCCCTAGAAAAGATGGGAATATTGACATACGAGTAACTGGGGTTGTTAATACTTTGCTTACTCAGGACAACAACACCCTCGAACCCATGATAGTAGCCGAAATCTTCCGCGCTCTTACTGTCTGCAAAGCCGGAGGAGACTTTTTTTAGGGTTGTAATGTGCTGCTGCAGATGTGGATGATCGAACACTTATGCCATCATCCTCGATTTTTGAGTTACGGGTCATCAAAGAAGACATTCATAGAGGAATTTTCTACGAGGGTTAAAGGGATCAGATTACCAGAGGGGATCGCAGAGTGGGTAGCACACCTTCATTCAATCACTGCATGCTAGATAGAGTGGACAATTGGGTGGTTATCTGTGGATGAAATCATATATATGCCCGCCACCGGAGCTCATTTCCTATTGATGGGACTCAAGACTATTCAGCCCTATGCCCCGTATCGAGTTCTGAGGCAATTAGGGAGATTCCAAATAGTCCCGAAGAATGAAGATCTTAGTGGCCAAGTAGTCGAGATCGGACTTAACGGTCAATTCCATGAAGCAGCAGTTTGCAAAATTTGGAACGAATGTCAATACTTAGCAGCAAATACTTATGTACGGGATCAGTCCAATGGTGAAGTGTCGCCGGGATACCTTGCTTGGTATAGGAGAGAAATTGAGTTTGAGAGGCCAGCCAAGAGGCCCCATACCCAAGAATTCATCCAAGCATCACATGAATAGTGGGATTAGTTGGCTAAAGAAAACAAGTATAGGGCCAAAATAAGCCAATTGGAGAGGCAAGCCATGGAACTTCAATTTGAAAAGAGTGTTCAAGCCGCTGTGGATGAGGGAGAAAAGAAAAAGCTGACCCAAGAAAATGAGGCCCTTAAGGCTCAGATCCGAAAAATGAAAATAGTTGTCAGGAAACCAGAAAGGAGCCAGGCTGATGAAAAACTCATAGTCAATCTGGAAAAAAAGCCCTCGAATACTAAGAGTACTTGGAAAAATCTGAAGATACCCTTTCAAGGATCGGTGTCCGATAGACAAGGGGTGCAGAAGAGTGGGCACAGCATATGCAGCAGATGAAAAGGGACTACGAGGGGACTGTCACAATCCTGAGAGGAAAAATAGGCACTCTCGAAGATAAGGTAGTCAGACAAGCCAGAGATTTTAGAGCATATAGGAATTGCTGTTACGACCTGATTGCGCGGATGGAGGAGCAAATGCATAAGTTTCAGGACCAACTCCTTCATAACTCTCAAGTGCTGGAAACACGGAGTTAACAGATAGGACGGTTGCTGCAGGAAAAGAGCAGGTTTAGAGAAGGGGTCAGAACCATTGCACATTACATTACTGCAAAATGTCGAGCATGCGAGGACATGACACGTACCATCTTTTTTGCGGCAGTGATGACATTCGTCCGGCAAATAATGAACGACTTGGAGAGGCTCCAAAGGGATCTTGCACCCGTATGACGCCTCACGGGCCCCAGGAAATTTTGGGTCATTAATGTATTCGTAATCTTTGTTTCTGTACTTTCTCCTTAAAGTTTGTAAGTTTGTCAGTTGGTATTTTGAAGTAATGCTTTGTCGTCTTTTCAAAGTCTATAAAATTTTTCTATATCTGTAATCAAAGCAGTTGTTTTCATGAAAAATGTTTTGCTACTTATTCTTTTTGTAGCTAGAACTACGCACGGTCTGATTTATGCGGGGACATGATACGTAGGCAATCTATATAAGATTCGATCACCACTAAAAAAAGAAAAAGAAAAAGGGGGGAAATGAAAAATAAATAAAATAAAGGAAAGTTTGAGAGGCGCTGAAAGAAGGGGCACAATTATGAGAGGCCGGAATGATGCACGCAACTGAAGCAAATGCATGATAGAAAATGGTAATTGCCTAGGTGCATTGCATCCCAATGTGCGATTGCATATTTGTTAAACTCTAAAAACTAACAAGTTTGTTGTTTTCTAGAGAATTCAAGCAAGTATTTTACTTAGAGCATACTGGCACATTACCATTACCAAACTAGATCAAAGGGAGAAATACCAGAAATCATGTCTATCCCAGAGGGTCGAGGTAGAAGAGTTGGATATCAGCATGATGAAGGAGGAAATGTATAAGTTAAAGCAACAAATGGCCGAGATGTATCAGGCCTGGACTAAAGGACAGCAACCTCCATCTTATCCCTCTAACCCTGCTTTTACCCCGCTACCAGCTCAATCTCAGGATCATCCCTCCAGCAATCCAAGTTTCCCTATTTACCAACACTATCATGGCACCACTTCTCATGTACTCAGGTTCCAAGACCAGTCCCACATAATCCTTCGCCGGTCACCCCTGTCTTGGTGGCCTCCCTACCAGCTGCAATCAATAATTCCTCTAGCGAGCCCATGTTCCAAGCCGAGGATAACCAATACTACCCGCCGGAGCCTACCTTCAAAGCTCCCGAAACATACCCATATGATCCACGTTCCGACCTGCCAGAAAAATTGGCCAGAAGTCCTAAACTGGAAGAGATGTTCCAAAAAAATAAAAAGCATAGAACAATCTTTCAGAGACATGCGGGGATTAGGAGGCCAGCTGAGCGTGGCTTATAAAGACCTTTGTTTATTCCCAAATGTGCAGTTGCCGGTAGGGTTCAAAATGCCCAAGTTTGATTTGTACAGCGGGCATGGTGATCCGGTGGCCCATTTGAGAGGATTCTATAGTAAAATGAGAGGAGCAGGAGGAAGGGATGAATTGTTAATGGTGTACTTCAGTCAAAGTTTGAGCGGCTCAGCGCTAGAATGGTACACCCGTCAAGACCGCGGAAGGTGGTACACTTGGGATGATCTAGCCTAAGCATTTTCATGCCATTTTCAGTATAATCTAGAAATTGTCCCAGATCGTCTGTCATTGACGAAAATAGAGAAGAAGCTAGGGGAGAGTTTCAGAGAATACGGCTTTCGTTGGAGAGAGCAATATGCAAGGGTTGAACCTCCGATGAAAGAGGGTGAAATGGTAGATTACTTCTTGCAGTCCTTAGAGCACACGTATTTTGGTCATTTGGTGTCAGCAATGGGGAAATCCTTTAAAGAGGTTGTAAAAATGGGAAACATGGTGGAGGAGGGACTTAAGTCCAACAAAATCAAGAGTTACTCAGCGATCAAGGAAACCACCCAAGCCATCCAAAATGGCACTGGGGGTATATTGGGAAGGAAAAAGAAGGAGGATGTTGCAAAAATTGAGTTGAGAGCTTGGCCCCGAGGCCCATCACCTTATCATAACCAGCCTCAACCCCACTCTCAAACTTACCCCCACACTCCATATAGACCACCCCAGCATTACTATCTATATCCTGAACCTCATTTTTCCATTAACCACGCCCAAGCATATAACCAACCTCCGGCCCACGCCCAATGGCACGCTCCCGCTCCATAGAATAGAAACCCTCCTGGTCAAAGTATCCTACCCAATCCAGCATTCAGGAGTGAAAGGGCACAAAAGAAGAAAACATTTACTCCATTGGGGTAGTCATATGTCAGTCTGTTCCGCAGACTCAAACAACTTAACATGCTGAGGCCCATACAATCTAAACTGCCAAATCCACCTCCAAAAAACCTTGATTACTCTGTCAGTTGTGAGTACTGCTCAGGTGCTCCGGGCCATGAAACAGAGAATTGTTGGCACTTGAAAAATGTGATACAGGAGCTCATCGATACTAATATAATTGAAGTCCAAGCTCCTGAGGTGCCAAACATCAACAGGAACCCAATGCCAACAAACCCGGAGGCGAACATGATTGAAATTGTGCACAAAGGGGGAGAGTCGCAGAAACCATCACAGACCGTGATGATAATTCGTTCCAGTGAGATAAAAACAATTGAACAGCCGACAAGGGAAAGGTCAGCACTCAAGTTAATTGAAAAGAGTGTTGAGCCATCTATAGCAGTAGATAGGGGGTCTACAAATAAGATCACAACGAAACAAGAAAGAGTGAGGGTGATTGTGCCAGGAGCAACCAGCAAACCCATTATAGTTATGGAGGGAGGCCGTGTAGATCAGGTTATTATCAAGTTGGTAACCCAGTTACCAATAATCAGCAGCAAGGCTATTCCGTGGAACTACGGACGGATGGCAGTGATCTATAAAAGAAGGGAGGTCAAGGAGGAGTTCTGCGAAGCTCAAGGGTTAACTCGGTCGGGAAGATGTTTTGCTCCTGCAGAGTTGAGAAAATCCAAGGATAATTCAGCTTCAGCAAAGAAACCCGTGACGGAAGAGGAAGTAGAAGAGTTCCTAAAAAATATGAAGATGCAAGACTATTCCATCATAGAGTAGTTGAAGAAGACACCGGTGCAGATTTCCTTGCTTTCATTATTGATCCACTTGGACGAGCATTGCCGAGCTTGATGAAAATCTTAAATGAGGCGCATGTTCCCGACAAAATCACTGTGAATCACTTGGAGAAAATAGCCAACAAAATCTTCGAAGTAAACAGGGGCACTTTCTCTGATGATGAATTGCTCGAAGAGGGTACGGAACACAATAGAGCCCTTTATCAAGCAGTGAAATGTGAGAATTCTGTGGTCACGCGGGTATTGGTTAATAACGGTTCAAGTGCGAACATCTATCCTCTCTCCACTCTGACCAAGATGAAAGTAGAGAATGGAAGGATCCACAAGAACAGTATCTGTATACGAGGATTTGATGGAGGGGGAAAAGACTCAGTCGGGGACATAGTGTTGGAATTGATGATAGGACCGGTGGAGTTCACAATGGAATTCAAGGTGCTGGATATAGCCGTCTCATACAATCTGCTATTGGGTCGACCATGGATCCATGCCGCTAAAGCAGTACCATCAACTCTTCACCAAATGATCAAGTTCGAATGGGACAGGTAGGAGATAGTGGTGCATGGGGAAGACAATTTGTGCGCACACAACGACACCATTGTTCCAGTTATCGAGATGGAAGATGGCAAGGGACCATGGGTCTACCAAGTTTTTGACGCAACGACAGTCGAGAAAGTGCAAGAGGGAAAGTGTATCCCTAATCTGAAGACAACAGCTACGTCGGTCATGGTAGCATATGAAATGCTGAAGAATGGGTTCGTACCACGAAAGGGTCTAGGATCAGCTTTGCAAGGCATCATACAACCAGTATCCCTCCCTGAAAATGTGGGAACCTTTGGTCTGGGATTCCTACCCACAGTCGCGGGCATAAGAAGAGCCAAGAAGCCAAAATAGAGAGCATGGGTCCTTCCGAAGCCGGTCCCACATCCCTCCAGGTTATTTGTCAAGTCTGGCACCAGAAGACGATCAATAGCGACAACTCCCAGTGCTGAGGTTAATACGGATAAGGATCTGATAGAAAGGTTTGAGCAGTTGTTCAGCGAGGTGAACATGGTAGAATTTAGCGAGGGTCTTAGCCACGCAGAGATACAGTTTGTCGGGCCAAAAGTGAAGACAAATAATTGGAAGGCTACTCCTCTCCCTACTCGGAGGGAGCCTTGGTAGTCTGCTTTGATTTTTCTTTAAGTTTGTATGGATTATTTCAGGGTTGTAATCCGAATTTCAGTTTGTTTTTAAGTGTGCAAACCTTGTTATCTTTCATTTTTAATGAAATGCAATTTCTTCCTGTTTTCACTCCTGATAAATTTTACCTTTTGTTTTCTTCTTTTCTTTTCTGTACAGTTCCTTTTACGCCGGTTCTAATGATATGATGTGCATAAGGAATCCTCAACCCAGTCTAAGAAATCAATCTGAGATAATAGTTCAAGAGGTAGAGTGTGATTACGAGTCAGAATTTGACAAAGATGAGGCTCTTGAGGAGATTAGTAAAGAGTTAAGTCATTTTGAGGAAAAACCTAAGCCCAACTTGAATGATACCGAAGCCATCAATTTAGGAGACGCGAGTAATATCAGAGAGACTTAAATAAGCGTCCATCTTGAATCAAAGACTCGAAAAGAATTAATCGAAACACTCATTGAATACAAAGATGTTTTTGCATGGTCGTATAATGACATGCTGGGTTTAAGCACTGATTTAGTGGTTCACAAATTGCCCACTGATCTGACATTCCCTCCTGTCAAGCAAAAATTGAGAAAATTCAAAATTGATATGAGTGTGAAGATTAAGGAAGAAATAACCAAAAAACTGGATGCAAAGATCATTCGAGTCACTCGATATCCTAAATGGTTGGCCAATGTTGTGCTAGTACCGAAGAAGGACGGCAAGATCAGGGTATGCGTTAATTACCACAATTTTAACAAATCAAGCCCAAAGGATAACTTCTTATTGCCTAATATCCACATCATGATTGACAATTGTGCGAAGCGTGAGATTGGATATTTTTTGGATTGCTATGTTGGGTATCATCAGATTTTGATGGATGAAGAAGATGCAGAGAAGATAGCATTCATCACGCCGTGGGGAACTTATTGCTACAAAGTGATGCCATTCGGTTTGAAGAATGCTGGGGCAACATACATGAGAGCACTGACCACTGTGTTTCACGATATGATACACAAGGAGATTGAGGTGTACGTGGATGATGTGATCATCAAGTCAAAGCAGCAGGCCGACCATGTCGGAGATTTGAGAAAGTTCGTTCAGAGGCTTCACAGGTACAACATTAAACTTAACCCTGCCAAGTGTGCATTTGAGGTTCCATCTGGAAAGCTATTGGGATTCATAGTCAGTCGGTGAGGCATTGAGTTAGATCCATTAAAGATCAAAGCCATTCAAGAATTGCCACCTCCAAGGAACAAGACTGAGGTAATGAGTCTACTAGGTAGATTGAATTACATCAGTAGATATATTGCTCAGCTCACAACGACTTGTGAGTCCATTTTCAAGTTGCTGAAGAAGGACGCTGCGGTCAAGTGGACTGATGAGTGTCAAGAAGTGTTTGATAAGATAAAGGGGTATTTGGCTAGTCCACCTGTGTTGGTTCCACCTAACCAGGGAGATCGTTGATTCTTTATTTAGCGGTCCTGGAGAATTCATTTAGCTGCGTACTGGGATAGCATGACATCACTGACAGGAAGGAACATGCCATCTATTATCTCAGCAAGAAATTCACGGCTTATGAGATTAAGTACACTCATCTTGAGAAGACATGTTGTGCCTTGACTTGGGTAGCGCAAAAGTTGAAGCATTATCTGTCATCATATACTACTTACCTCATCTCACGATTAGATCCATTGAAGTACATCTTTCAAAAGCCTATGCCTACGGGGAGAATTGCAAAGTGGCAAATTTTACTCACAGAGTTTGATATCGTCTATGTGACGAGGACTGCAATGAAAGCTCAAGCATTGGCTGATCACTTGGCCGAGAATCCCATCAATGAAGAATACAAGCCGTTGAGGACTTATTTTCCCGATGAAGAAGTGATGCATATTGATGAGCTGGAACTGACTGAAAAACCAGGTTGGAAACTATTCTTTGATGCGGCTGCAAACATGAAAGGAGTTGGAATAGGGGCCGTGCTTATTTCTGAAACAGGACATCACTATCCTGTTATGGCCCAGCTTTGTTTCTATTGTACCAACAATATGGCGGAGTATGAGGCATGCATTTTGGGTTTAAGGTTAGCTGCAAATATGGATGTTCAGGAAGTTTTAGTCTTGGGGGACTAGGACCTCCTGGTACATCAAATTCAAGGAGAGTGGTAAACACGGGATTTGAAACTCATACCTTACAGGCAATGTTTGTATGATCTTTGTCAGCGGTTTCGATCAGTGGAGTTCAGGTATATTCTAAGGGTTAATAATGAGGTTACCAATGCTTTGGATACCTTAGCCTCAATACTACATCATCTGGACAAAGCTTATTATGATCCGTTACATATTCAAGTCCGCGATCAGCACGCTTATTGTAATGTGATAGAGGAAGAGCTTGATGGCGAACCATGGTTCCATGACATCAAGGAATACATCAGGATGGGGATATATCTGGCACAAGCCACGGGGGATCAGAAGAGAACAATTTGATGGTTGTCGAGCGGGTTTTCCTTAGTGGAGGGGTTTTGTATAAAAGAACACTGAACCTTGGTTTGTTGAGATGCATAGACGTTAAAGAAGCCATAACTGTCATGTCCGAAGTACATTCAGGAGTTTGCGGACCACACATGAGTGGATATGTTCTGGCAAAGAAATTTCTTCGAGCAGGATATTATTGGCTCACCATGGAGCGTGATTGTATCAGTTTTGTGTGCAAGTGTCATCAATGCCAAGTACACGACGATTTGATTCATTCTTCGCCATCAGAATTTCAAACAATGTCGGCACCATGGCCCTTCGTTTCTTGGGGCATGGATGTCATAGGACCAATTGAACCAGCAGCATCCAACGGGCACAGGTTCATTCTGGTGACCATTGATTATTTCACCAATTGGGTTGAGGCTAAAACTTTCAAGTCTGTAACCAAGAAAGCAGCGGTAGATTTTGTTCACTCCAACATCATCTGTCGATTTGGAATCCCAAAGGTAATCATCACCGATAACGGTACCAATCTTAACAGCAATTTGATGAAGGAAGTATGTCAACAGTTTAAGATTACGCATCGCAATTCTACCCCATATCGTCCCAAGGAGAATGGAGTAGTCGAGGCGGCCAACAAGAACATAAAGAAGATATTAAGGAAGATGGTAGAAGGTTCCAGACAATGGCATGAGAAATTACCATTTGCACCGTTGGGTTATCACAATACTATTCGTACTTCAGTAGGTGCAACTCCTTATTTGTTGGTGTATGGCATTGAAGCGGTAATACCTGCGAAAGTTGAAATCTCGTCCTTGCGGATTGTCGTGGAGGCTGAGATTAATGATGATGAATGGGTCAAGACCCGGTTGGAGTAGTTGAGTTTGATTGATGAGAAAAGATTGGCAACGGTGTGTCATGGTCAGTTATATCAACGGAGAATGGCAAGAGCGTAAAACAAAAAGGTACGTCCCCAAAAATTTGAAGTGGGTCAACAAGTGTTGAAATGTATCCTTCCAAATCAGGCTGAAGCGAAAGACAAGTTCACCCCAAATTGGCAAGGGTCGTTCATTATGACAAGAGTGTTATCCAATGGTGCTTTGTATCTAACACACATCGAAGGCAAATGTGTAGACATGGCCATTAACTCTGATGCAGTTAAAAGATACTATGTATGATTTTCTTTGGTTTATTGTGATTGTTTGTATTTGGAATTGTTTCGAAGACTGGAATGACGAAAGCAATTTGTTCTTCTATCTAAACATTTTACCCTTTGTTTTCCCCCTTTGAGCCTTATTCATTTTATTTCATACCCCTCTTCTGGAATCAACAATAAAAATAAGGAAAAAAAATAGATAAGAAAAAATATAAGTGAAAAGAAAAAGCATTACAACAAGGAAAATCGGATGAACTACGTTTGAACTGATTCCTCTTAAGGATACGTAGGCAGTTTCACGGCTCGGTCATAGTGAAACAAAAATCAAAAGATCCCCAAGCAAGAAACTGGGGTAGAAGTTGTGTTTGTAATAAGAAATTTGGTTCCAAAAGTTGTAATTCTAACCCATTGAATTTGGTTGAGCTTTTGATACCCTTTTCTTTCCAACCATATCCAAGAACCCATATTAATGTCCAAAGAAAGACCTCCCGATCAGTCTTCGAAAGGTGCCAAGTCAAGCAAGTAATAAGACTCATACCAAGGGCAACACTTCGGTTTAAGAAAAGAAATGAAAAAATGAGAGAGTCGTATCGGTGAAAACACAGAAGGGCACTGTAAGGCGACAAAGGATGACAGAAATGAGAGAGTCTAAATAGTGAAAACCCTCAAAGGGCACTATAAGGCGATGAAAGCTGGGAGAAATCCAAAATGAGAGAGTCTTATTGGTGAAAACCTTCACATGCACCATAGGGCGGCGAGGAATAGAAGGGGAAAATGGGATAAGGTTGACTGCAAAGATCCGTCGAGGCATCGAGTAGAACAAAGATGGTGATTCGTCAAAAAATTGGGTTGTGGAAATCTTGAAGCGCGAAGCAAGACAATTGGAAATTGATTGAATTAAATAGACAGGGTTGATTAATCCAAAATGCACAACATGATCATTGGGATCGGTTATCCCATTCAGATAAGTCCTTTTTTTATTCTCAAACGGTCTTCTAAAGGAAGATTTTCTCTTTTATTCTTATCTTTTGAAATCATCGCATTTCTTTTTCTTTTGGATAAGGGCTTTTCAATAATAGTTTGATTCTAACAAATAAGAAGGAATTTCAAAGTTTTCTACCAGTTTCCAATATGGTGCGAAGCGAAGTGTGGCTAGAACAGGCCGATGATAATGTGATGGGACGTAAAAGGCGTCATTAGAAATCCAAATGATGGAATGGTCTAAGATTCCATGAAAGGAATGGGATCAGATAAGAAAGACTAGAAGTGGAAAGCACCAGCTGGGAAGTTTGTGGATAAGGAGTAGTCCGAGGGTCGTAAATTCTCGACCAAGTTCAAGGCAGTCGGACAAAACCAAGTATGGAAAGGAGAGAAGGGAAAACCATCCCCAGCAGGAGTATCACAACCAATCACCACACCCTAAACTGACCAGAATTTTCTGTATTTTGAAATAGGGGCAAGAAATGTTGTTGATGGCGGAGAAATTTTCCAGCGAAGGAAGAGCAAGTACCCAACAGCCACCAAACTGGGGCAGAAAATTTTCTTTGTTTTGGATACTTTTGTTGAAGTCAGGCGTCCACCTGGAGAACAAGGAACAATAGTTGAAGATAGTTGAATTCAGGCGTCCATCTGGAGAATAAGGAACAATAGTTTAAGTCAGGCGTCCACCTGGAGAACAAGGAACAATAGTTGAAGCCAGGCGTCCACCTGGAGAATAAGGAACAATAGTTAAAGATAGTTGAAGTCAGGTGTCCACCTGGAGAATAAGGAACAAAAGTTGAAGTTTTTAACAAGGAAGAATAGTTGTAGATTTTGAAGTCAGGCATCCACTTGGAAAATCAGGGGAAGGCAACAATAGTCAGAAGAAGACGATTCAAGTTTCGAAAGAAAGAGCATCTCAAGAATTCGATGCAAGACAGCAACAAAGGAGCTTCAGAGGAAATACAAGTCAACAAGGCAACAACAGTCGCAAGAACAGGTTTGAAAAAAAATCTTTGTAATTCATAGACTATAGCTTAGTATAGTTTCTTTATTTCTTTTAGCATGGTGTAATAAGGAGGTCAGTAAATTGCAGCAGCATCAGCAGTAACAATAAAATCACAGCTTCATGGTAGTCCCAACTACCAAAACTTCCCGAACTACATTGACCTGATTCCTTTTTAGCCAAGGATATGTAGGAAACCTTTGAAGCGGAGGTTCGGTCAAATATTTCAAAAATGCTTCACACGGAATATTCAAACGGGCAAAAATCACTCGTATCCGCTCACTTTATCTTTGCACGAAAACTCTTCATGTTTCCTGACAAAGAGGGGCAGCTGTGAGCACGTGATTTTTGCCTATACGAATTATTCCCATAAAATTCAAAACAATTGTTTTTTCTTTTGTGTGCAATTTTATGAATTTTCATGATATTTTCAGTTGTTGTTTGCATTTGTGTGTGCATGTTTATTAATAATAAATACAAAAATATATTGCAATTGCATTTAGGATTTAATTAGACGTTTAGGAATTAATTAATAACTAGGTATTTTTATAAAAATGGAAAAGTCACAAAAAATAATATGCTTTGTATTTTTAGTAATTAATGTCAAATTTTGTGTTTTCTACCAATTTAGCATTGAATTGGTGGTGATAATTATTATTTAAAGTTAATTAGTGTAAAATTGAATTAGTATAGGTTTTTATTTTTAGTCTAGTTTAAGAGAAATAGCAAAAGAAAAAGAGACTAAAATAGAAATAAAAAAAGAAAAGGGCTTGTACTTGGGCCAAGCCTGAGCCAGCCCAAACGAAATACCCCAGTCCAGGCCCAAACCTGTCCAAACCCGGTCCCCCTTTTGTTAAACCAAACGACATCGTTTGGACGGTTTTTAATCATGACCGTTGGAATCTCATCATCCAACGGTCCAAATCCTTGCCCATTTTCCAAACCCGACCCAATCCCGAACCCATATGATCCCCTTAGCCAAAATGACCCCGTTTCTAATTAGTGATTCAATCGGAGCCGTTGGATTCCAATTATCCAACGGCCCAAATTAGATCTATAACTTTAATATACCAAAATCCCACACCCCTCACCCCTCAG
>MU671789.1:126871-144424 GCA_026770625.1 Nicotiana glauca | reverse complement strand
ATGAAACAGTGTCATTTCTTTTGACCTTTCAGCTATTTTGTTTTTATGTATCCTCTCTTCCAATATTTCGGAATATGTTCAAAGTTTTCGACCTTGTTCTCTCCTTTTCTCGTTTCTATCCTTCTTTTCTTATAAGCTCTATCAAACTCTCTCAAAAAAGTGATTCAAGACTCTCCAAACTGACCCTCTCTTTTTCGAAAAAAAAAAACCGTCCCCACTCTGTCCAAACTACCAGTATTTATCACCAAAGGACCCTCTCCTCCAGCTCTTAGGAGCTATCTTTTAAGTCCCAAAATACCCCTGAAACCCTATGAATTATTGAAATATACCCCTGACAACCTATGTGATTTATTGGACTATTGTCTGGTACCTCAATTGATCCTTTTAACATGTATTAAACCTTAAACTATAACTAATCGACCTAAATATAAACCGAAACATCAATTAACCTGAACTATTCCTAATTAATCACTAAACTGAAACCTACAGCAGCTATAACCAATTTAACTCATCAGCTGAAAGACTAAGATGCATTCATAGTATTAGGACAATTCAAACGAGGTCGGGTTCGTATGAGAACAACTTAAACATCAGGATCAAATAGCAGGATTCAATTCAATTCATGAAACAAGACAAAATCTTATTGGACTATCAAGAGCAATTTTGACTGACACAAACACAATAAACTTGGAAACAAACTTGCATTAACTTTAGACAAGGATGAAAGAACATTAACAGTAAATGAACGAGGTTTTGAAATTGGGAATATAAGGATCAACACGTAAACACTTGACATTAACCAACTCGAAAATAATTATTAAAACATAGATAAGACGGATTAATTGACGAAACTATTTAACCACGTGTTGATCCGGCAGGGGGACACTGGACCAAAAAAATGGTCCGAAATAGGGGGGAGAATTACTTAATCAGAAATGATGAATACAACGGAATTAATCAAACAAACATACAACGAAACACGGACAAATAAGCATATAGAAAAAGAAAAGAAGAAGTTTAAGAAAACTTACTGATTTTCGGTTTCTAATCAACGTATTCTTTTAAATTGATTTCCAGTTAGTATTATATGCCTATTTCGTCAGAAATAGGCTTATAATACTAATTAGAAACCAATTTGACCTTGACCACTTCGCAACCACCTAGAACTGCAGAACCCTCCGTCGTTCAACGAGTTTTACTAGGATACGAATCAATTTGGCTAGGGATTAGGGATGGGGGGAATCATGATGGTCAGCTGGTATTGATTTGGGAAGGTTTGGAAGTGGCGCCGCCACCGAGGGATTTCATGGCGGTGCTAGGGTTCTTGATTATAATTCGATATTCGAGGCACCTGGGGTTGATTCGAAGGAAGCCAATGGTGGTTTAGGGATAAAGGAGGTTGGGTGGTCACTTGGTGTAACTTTGGCGGTCATCAAAGGTGATGTCGCCGGACATGGTGGAGAATCTGTTGGGTTTTCGGATTATTCGAAAAGGTGGGATGAGATTCGAGGAAAACTGTTATGGGGGTTGGGACGGGGAGGTCATGGGGGTTCGGTGGTGTAAAGATGAAGGTCATTGGACCACCGGAATCGCCATGAGGCGATTTCCGGTGGCGGAGTGGGCGGCGTGTTACAGAGAGGGTCTCTATGTTAGAGACGAGATGCAAGGGGTCTCCGATTTTTTGAGTTTGGTATATTGAAATGGTGAGATTAATGTGGTCCGTTGGATCGACGATGATTGACGGTCCAGATTAGATCAGGGGTGCAAAACGGGGTCGTTTTGTTTACCACGGGGCTGGGTCGGTTTAGGTGAAAGGAGGGTCGGGTAACGGGTGAGGCTTTGTGACCATTGGATTAAAGGGATTTAACGGCTTGGATCAATTGACATCAAACGACGTCGTTTTGGTATCAAACTACATCGTTTGATGGCCTGGGAGACGGGTCTCTTGGACCGGCTGACTTGGGCTGGTTATTTGGTGCTTTTGGGCCTTGACTTTCTTTTAAAACTGGCCCAGTCCGATTTTTAATTCTTTTTCTCTTGCTTCTTCTTTTTCTAATTTCAAAACGAAAAATTCTAAACTAAATCCTATAACCAAGTTACAAATACTAATTAATTCTTCATAATAATTGTCACAGAAAATTAAACACATGTCAAGGGAAAATTACGCAATTTCAGACATTAAATGCAAAAATACATTATTATTTTGTGATTATTCGTATTGTAATATACAATTTACTTACTCCTCATTGTAAACTAAATCCTACATGCAGATGCGGTATATTTTTGTATTTTCATTAACTTAAACAAACAAACAAACACACATGGACAAATACAAAACTATTTTATTTTGAATTTTTTGGAGTAATTCTCATATAGGGCAAAAATCACGTGCTTACAACATGATATTCTTGATTCATGCCTCACTTGACTTCTAGATATTAAGAACATAGTATTAAATGTTAGAAATAAAGACTTAGCCTAATACCTTGATCAAATTTGATAGAATTCTGAGAATACATTGATATGTCTAATTGTGTCATCTCTATGCGTAATCATTAATACATTGCTACAACCGACCTTCTTGAGATACTAGATTCTATATTTGTGTTGTGGATCATTTGTGATATTTGTGGAAGCACTTGAATAATATGGCTGTTAAGGGTTTATTGTATTACTGTTGGCTTGGGAAGTTGTGATTGGGTTTTGCTGGAATATTCGTTTAAACACTCTCCTTGATAATATTTATGCTTTCTGCCCTGTTTGTCATTTATACACATGTGCTCGGTGAGGAAGGGTGTAAAGCATGAAGGGTGATGTCGTGCCATTGTTATACATTATCAGGTGAGGGAGAGCGTAAAGCACGATGGGTGATGACATGCCACATTATTGAGAGTAAAAGCATGAAAGGTGATACCGTGCCACATTATTGAGAGTAAAAACATGAAGGGTGATACCATGCCACATTATTGAGAGTAAAATCACAAAGGGTGATGTCGTGCCATTTCACTTATATTGTTGTGCTTTTATATTATCGTGAGATCATGGCACTATGGGTGTTTTCGTGCAGGCGAGGATAAGGGACATGTATTATGTTGTGATATCTATTATCCTGTATACATTTATGTCTTTACCTTGATATATTATTATCGTAATTATAGATCTGATGTGACTTATTGCTATTGTTCTGTCATTGATCTCTATCTCAATTGTTGTTGTGTTTCTCATACCTCCTACTTGCTTAACTTGCAGATACCATGCTATTCTTCATGTCTCTACTTGTTAACCTGTAAAGATAATGTGTTCCTTTCTTGTTTGTTATGCTTGTACCTAGGGCTCTACCATACTAGTTAGCTGAAGTTGATATTCCGTGTTTTCTAATTAATGTCATTACTCATATGTCTTCCGCCTAGTCTATTTCTATTGCCCATAGTTGTTCATTATTGCTACTTGCATATTTCTTACTTTGTAATTCCTATTATCGGTTGGTATTGTTATACGTATATTAGGTGAGGATGAGATAAAAGCACGAAGTGTGTTTCCGTATAATTAACTTGATGTCTGAGTACATTCCTCAAACTATGAAAGTTATGAAGTGACTGTTGTGGTTTATTAGTTTCATTCTAAGGAAAGGATTAGTCAAGGTATTTGAAGAGGCTAAATTGTGATCTCTACTAACACTCGGTTATTGTTTTGCATATCTGTTTCATGTGTTCTTCACTATTATATCATGGTATAGTTCTATTGCCGATTTACACTACAGGTTTTGTCAATGAGTATCTTTTAACTAAAAAGCCTCGTCACTACTTCGACGGGGTTAGACAAGATACTTACTGGGTACATAAGGTCGATTGTACTCATTCTACACTTCTGCACATTGCGTGCAGATTTTTAGAGCAGAGTTGCTGGTGATGTCAGGTGCTGAATCTGAAGATTCTCACGTATTCCAGATATATCTGCCACTTGTCCTTGGTATCTTAGATTTTTGGTAATCTATTTATGTAAATTTCAAATAGATCGTGCAATTATTTGTACCAATTTTATAAATACCAAGTCTTAGAAGCTCATGATTCGTACTACTAGTTCTTGGGTCAATTTGTAATTATTCAGATAATTCTTCATTATTTTACCATAATCTCATTGGATTGTATTTTCTGTTCGTTGGCTTACCTAGCAGATCGAGTTAGGTGCCATCGCGACTCAGGATTTTTGGATCGTGACCAATGTCTTGGTTGGTTTTGGAATATTAGAGCTACCAACAAACGTTATAAGCACAAAAGAGTTGGGTACCTATATTAAAGAGAATAATATTAAATTAGTTGGTTTAGTAGAAACTACAGTAAAAAAAAAGATAAGGCAAATGGCATTGCTACTAGGGTAGTGCCGGGTTGGCAAACAAGATTTAACTATGAACATGCTACTAATGGAAGAGTTTTGATATTATGGGATCCTTCCTACTATGATATAATAGTGATAAATGAGTCTTCTCAAGCTATGCATTGTGATGTTTGAGGAAGGAAGAATCAAATGAACTGTCTCATGACAGTCATTTATGGGTTTTACACAATTGAGCTGAGAAAGCCTCTATGGGTGCAACTGCAAAACCTTGCTGCACAGAACACCAAGCCTTGGCTCATTTGGGGAAATTTTAACCCAGTGTTAAATATACAAGACAAAATCCATGGGAACCCGGTAACTAATAATGAGATTCAAGACTTCACAGACTGTATGCAATGTTTGAACTTATGTGAATTATCTTGGAAGGGGAAATACTATACATGGTCTAATAAATAACGGAGTGCATATATAGTTTTGAGTAGGATTGATAGAGCTACTGGAAATGATGAATGGGTGAATACTTTTGGTCATATGAAGGTGGACTACAAAATGTCATTTATCTCATATCATGTTCCTATGATGATCATTTTAAGGAGATCAAAATCCAGTGGCAATATCATATTTAAGTTCTTTAATGTTTGGGCTAATCATAAAGACTTCTTATCAGTGTTTGAGGGAGTTTGGCTGACACAACTACATTCAGACACCATGAAAGATATCTGGTACAATTTGAAGGCTCTAAGCAACTTAATAACAATTAGTTCAGAGGAGTAACAACTAAGATAGAACATCTCAGATACATGCTGCAGGATACTCAAGAGCAACGGAACAGATGCTACTCTGATGTAGTAGCACTAGAGGAGAAAGGGTTACTTGAAGAGCCGGAAAGATGGTCCCTAACAGAGGAAAACATCGTTTGGCAGAAATCCAAAGCTAAGTGGATAAAGCTTGGTAATTCTAACACCAAATATTTCTCAGCTGTCATGAAGGAAGAAGTCATAAAAGAGTTATTGCAGAACTAACTAATGCCTTTGGAGATCGACTCACTGACCAGAAGCAGATCCAACAAGAAATAATTGCCTTCTACAAATCCCTTTTGAGATCAAGATTATATCATTTGCTTGCATTGAACAAAGAGATAATGAAACTGGGACCTGTCCTCACATATTCCCAGCAGGTGAGTCTTTATGGTATGGTCACTGACCAAGAAATATTTGAAGCTCTGTATGCAATTGGAGATAATAAAGCACCAGGTGTTGATAGCTATAATGTATTATTTTTCAAAAAAAACTTGGACACTTATCAGACCAGAAGTGTGTCATGCAGTGAAAGATTTCTTTTTATTCAAGCAAGCTTCTCAGAGCAATTAAATGCACACCCATCACCCTGATTCCTAAGGTTCCTCACCCTGCAACTATCAAGGAGTATAGACCTATAGCTTTCTGCACTATTCTGTACAAATTAATTGCCAAAATTCTTGCAAACATATTGCAAAACGTTATTGCTTCAGTTGTGTCAGACACTCAAGCTGGCTTTATTCCTGGCAGGGAAGTGGCAAATAATGTTCTACTGGCCCATGAGTTAGTCAAGGATTACTCAAGGAAGAATATTTATCCAAGATGCCTCATCAAAGTGGAAATTCAGAAAGCCTATGATACAATCGACTGGAGGTACTTGCATCAAGTTTTGGAATGTCTGGGATTTCCAGTTCAATTTACCAACTAGATCATAGAGTATGTGTCAACACTGAATTAAACCATTCTCATCAATAGTGAGACAGCTAAGCCATTCGATGCTTCTAGATGGCTTAGTAAAGGAGATCCTATGTCTCCATTTCTATTTGCCATAGCAATTGAGTATCTGAGCAAACTTTCCACTATCATCCTATGTGTTCTAGATTGGACCTAACTCATTTGAGTTTTGCTGATGACCTTCTCCTTTTCACAAGAGGAGATACTACTTCTGTTGTCCTATTGCATCAATAGTTCAACACTTTTTCAGAAGCTTCTGGGCTTAAAGCAAATCTAGCCAAAAGCTCAATATATTATGGAATATTTAGCAATGAACTGAAGCATGAGATTCATCCAGCTCTAGGGTACAGTCAAGGAGTATTGCCTTTCAAATCTGGGCATACCTCTTGATACTAAGAAGCTTTCAATATTGCAATGTCAACCTCTCATCGACAAAATTGTGAGCAAAATTTCTTTATGGACAACAAAGAAATTATCTTATGCAGGCAGAATACAGCTAGTCCAAATAGTAATCTTTGGCATCCAAGCACACTGGGCTCAAATATTTATTATACCTGCTAAAGTTGTCAAAGCAATTGAAGCACAGTGTAGAAGCTATATATGGTCTGGGGTGAATATAATAACCAAAAAGTCTTTGGTGGCATGGGATATGATGTGTTCTCCAAGAGCTGCTAGAGGACTGAACATGATTAACTTGGCCATGTGGAACAAAGCTGCTATCACTAAGACCTGCCGGGAGTTGGCTAACAAGAAGAACAAGTTATGGATTAGATGGATCCATAGCTACTATATCAAAGAGCAGGAGTTTATGCATATGGGAGTACCAAAGCAAGCATGTTGGATAGTTCAAAAGGTGTTTGAGGCAAGGAACAAGTTACACCTTATTGCAATTTGTCACAAGGAACAATCATAAAACAAGTGTACCTGCAATTATTAGGTGTATTTCCAAAAGTTCCATGAAAAGGATTGATGTGTCAAAACCAAGCAACACCAAAAGCCATCTTCACAATGTGGCTTCAGGTGCAAGGAAGAATGTTAACAGCTGGTGAGTTGAAGAAATGGGGAATGAATATAGATGACACTTGTTGTTTCTGCCATAAAAAACCACAGACGCGAGATAATTTGTTTGTTGAATGTGAATATGGTAAATGCCTATGGCATATTCTCATGCACTAGATGCAAATTCAGTACCCTCCTATAGACTCATGGGCAGAAAATCACCAATGGATTATTATGAAAACTTAGGGCAGATCTCAGCTGTCAAGAGTACTTAAGCTAGTCTATGCAGAGTATATTCACACACTGTTGATTGAGAGAAATTCACGGATAGTTGAGAAAAAAACTAATGTATGGGAGGTCCTAGCTAGGAGAGTGGCTTGCATATGCAACTTCAGAGCTGAAGGCTATACGCGAGCGGTGCTCAGCAATTGTAAATATTAGTCGCTAGAATGTGTTTAGATAGGCATAGAATGTAGAGTGTTTTTGTTGGATACTTTCTTTTATCTTGTAGAGCAGACTGAGATAGTTTACTCAGATTTGTAAAAGTTAAATGGATGATTAATACAAAAAGTTTGATTACCAAAAAAATAGTTAAAAGAAGGATTTTTATTGTCGATTCATAGTTTGGATGTTGTTTGGTGTGATTTGAGGTCTCGAGCAGGTTCGTGTCATATTTTGGGGCTGGTTGGTGTGATTGAACGGGGTTCCGGGGGGTCTTGTATGTGATTCGGGGTGGTTTTGGACCAAGTTCAGGTGTTCTGATGTTATTGGTGCTGGTGTCGTGTTTCGCAATCGCAAGAGGACTTAAACGATCGCGAAGAAGGAAATTGGTGAGTGCCTTTTCGTGCTTCGCGAACGAGAAGAAAGAGCCACGAACGCAAAGAAGGACTAGGGGTCAGGGGTGAATTTACCCTACACGAGCACAAAAAGGGAGTCGCGAACGCGATAAGTTGGAGGGCTAGCAGTTTGCCCTTCGCGACCGCTGGAAGACAAATGCAAGAGATTGGATGCAATTGCAACGTAGTAGACTGCTAGGCCTTTGCGAATGCGATTAGGGGCATGCGAACGCAATGAAGGTCGGGCCTGGGCAGACTTGTTTTAAACCAGGATTTGGCTCATTTTCATCTTATTTCTTCCACGACAGCCGATTATAAGGTGATTTGGGAGTGCCATTTTTATCATCTTGGGGTAAGTTATTTCTAAAATTGTGAGTTAAATATACAAACTGAGGATTGTCAATTCAAGAATTTAAGTGAAAAATGTAGAATTTTTGGTTGGAGCCCTAGAATTTATAATTTCAAGTTTTGACCAAGATTTTTGGATATGGAATTGAAAATAAATTATATATTTGAATTTCTTCAAGAATTTTCGGAATCCGAGCATGTGAACCTGGGGTTGACTAATTGACTTTTCGAGTGGAGTTGAGAATTGCTATAAATTTTTAAAATACGAGTGTTGGAGTATATTTTGATTGGTTTGCACGTTGTTTGATTAGTTTCGGATCATTTGGCATCGATTTGAGGAGTTACAGAGATGTATGAGCCGGTTATCAGATTTCGGAGCGAGGTAAAGCTCCTGTCTAATCTTGCGAGGAGAATTTACCCCGTAGGTATTACATTTATTATGTGTTACATATTATGGGAGCTACACATGTATGAGGTGACGAGTGTTCATGCATATACTAAAATTCTTGACTATGTCCCGGTAGACATAGACTCACGCCAGTCTTAAATTGTACTATTTGAGTTATTCTTGTATGTTTAAATTCTTTAATTTACATTTAGTTTGAGACTAGACTCGCTTAGAATATCGAACTTGCTATTTTAGATACTTGACGAGCTACTTGATTAGACGTGGGAATTGTACTTTTCTTTACGGATTTCTCCTGCGTTGTTCGTACTCGTCTGATAGTTTTTCTTGTATTTTATAACTCAAATGTATATTCGTGAGTGGAGTCAGTGACCCGTCAAAGTCTCATATTCAAATGGTATTGGGATGAATGCCTCAGCAATACTCTTATTGGATTAGGATGTTCCGCTCGGCGGTATGATGTAACACACTTTTATGGGATTAGGACATTCGCCTTGACAGAGTAATATATTCTTATGGGATCGTGTTGTTCGCCTCAGCAGTATCATGTATCATATTCTTGTGGGATCGGGTCATTCGTCTCAGTAGAATTATATATCACATTCTTATGGGATCAGATCGTTCACCTTGACATTTCTATGAAACACTCTTATGGGATCAGGCTGTTTGTCTCGGCAGTTCTATGAAAAAATTTTATGGGGTCAGGCCGCTCGCCTTGGCAAAATTGTGCGAAACACTTGATAAGGAGTCCACACACTCATGTGTTTCCTGACTTGAGATGTGACTGTTGATTTAGTATTGACCGTTATGTATTTCATTTGGGGAGATATCCGATAGTTGAGGACTTTGTGTTCACTGTTCAGTTATAATACATATTATTTGCTTATATATTTGTTCTCACTGTTTACTTACCATGTTTCATACTTGTCTACCTTATTATATTTGATTTATTAGACCACTAGTATGTATCAATATCGATCCCTCATCACTACCTCTTCGGGGTTAGGTTAGATGCTTACCAGGTACGTGTTGGTTTACATACTCACGCTATACTTCTGCACTGAATGTGCAAGTACAGAGACATGTTCATTAGGTGGTCATCTTGGCGCAACTGCTGAGGGGACTTTTTGATGAGCTGCATTCTACACTACGATTCGCAGCACACGGAGTCTCCATCTTATTCAGTTATTATATCTTGTCTATTTTATATTCCCGATAGATGTTGTGGTAATTTTGTATTGTTCTAGTAGAGATGCTAATACACTTGTGACACCGGGTCTTGGGAAATTCAAGTTGGCGTTAATGGTTTTATTTCATTTCTTACTATTGTATGTAACCATGATTTTTAAATGCATTAAATTCTTTATTTAATAAGACTTGTGATTTTAAATTTAACAAAATAAAAAATTAATTAGATGGTTCACCATTGGCTTGTCTAACAACGACGTCGGACGCTATCACAACTTATATCGGAAATTGGATCGTGACAGAGTTCGTGAGAACTCATAACTAATGTGCCAGCTCCGCCCTTGTTAGTATCTCAATAAGATCGTCCTACAATGCCGAATTATTTTTCTGAATTTTAAACTTGTATATGTTTGTATATACGTACTTCACTCAATAATTGTCCTACTTTTGTGTCATCTTACATTATGAACAGCACACCAAAAAAATAAGATGGTCGGCAAGATGTGTGACTTCACAATATTGCCATATAAAGTACGTACTATCGAAATTAAGGCAATGGGAGACAAGTTTGTATGGCTGAAAAAGTAGCTCCTACATATTACTACAAGCCTCTACACATATAAAAGATTCAATTTGATATTATATGTACTATAAAATCTCTTAAAAAATGACCTTGTTGGTTCTTCTTTATGGACCACCACCCCCATTTAAATGGACCAGTACTACTGCTGCTGCTTCCCCTTCACTTTCAAATATTTTCCACCAATATATATGTATATATAAGAGAAATAAATGAACAAAAAGAAAAGTCAAGAAGAAAATATTATGTCTTTGAGACCTTAGATATGCTTTGAATTTTTGAAGTGTCAAGTCCTTTTCTTGTATTGAACAACTGACCACCTTAAAGTGTGGTGAGATTGATAGAATCCCTCGCCTCCGGTTTAAATGAGTCTTAAGTGGTGCTTGCATCTATACTCGTTTTTTGTGTCATGTTTTAACTTATACTTGTTTTGTAAAAAAATTGCAAGCGTACTCGTTTTTCGCATAACTTCAGTCTGAAGTAGCAAAGGCAATCACGCAAAATTTCAGCATTCTAGTAGACGGGACTAAAGTAGCAAGTGTGCTGAAGTTTTTGTTTGTAATTGCTTAACTTAAGCATATTAGCTGAAATTTTTATTTTGTAACTCACGAACTTCCGCTCTAGAGCTGAAGTTTTTATTTTTGTAACTTGCGAACTTCAGCTTTAGCGCTGAAGTTTTTTGTTTTGTAACTCGCGAACTTCAACTCTAGAGCTGAAATTTTTGTTTTTGTAACTGGTGAACCTCAGCTCTAGAACTGAAGTTTTTATTTTGTAACTGACGATCGAACTTCAACTCTAGAACTGGTGATGCTAAATCAACTAAGCCTATCAATCTAAAATCCAATGTGGTCAAAGCTGCTGACGAGAAAATCATGCTTAATTAACATTGCTTATCAATCTAAAATCCAATACAGTTCGAATCTGGTAATAAAAATTACTCCAGAATTTGCAGTAATATTTTGACTCAAATAGAAGAAAAAGAGAAGAAATCGTGATATCACTGTCTAAAAGAAAATTGAAAGGCACTGGTAAGGAGATTAAGATTAAAAAGACTGTGCGCACTATACGAGGATGTTAGTCTTTTGCCCAAAAAAGAAAAAAATATTACCATATTCATGGCAACCGTCCCATGAACTGAAGTTTCATAGCAGCACCAACAATAGAAGAAGAAAGAAGAAGAAGAAGAAGAAGAAGGAGAAGAAGGAGGAGAAAGAGGACTGAAGTTATTTAAAAAGTAGGTACAAATTAAAAGTTTTTAAAAAATGAGTATAGATTAAATGGGGGCGACCAAATAGAACACCCCGTGCAATTTTTACGATTAATCGTGCCAGTGAGTTTCAGATACCATATCTTCATGCAAAAAAGAACTTGTGATATGTGGCTAAATGTTGATCTTAATTAGTTTTAAACTCTATAAAGGCGCCCATTATACCGTATAAATAAATATGGATCCATGATTTAAATTTATGAATTTAGATTTACAACTCTATCTTATCACATCTAATTTAATAGGTTTAAAATTTATTATTTGTATATATTTAATAATTTTTGGGTAAAAATACAAGTATAAGCGAACGCTATGGGTTCAGTTGAACCCATAGCTACTACATTAGATACGCCTATGCATGTAAAAGGAATAATACACGAAGAAAGAATGCCAAATAGATAGACTGTCCTTATACTTGGCCCAATTTTTTATTTTGATACTTTAACTCAATCTTGTTTCATTTTGGCTCTCCAACTCCATTTTTTTGTTCCACTTTGACACAAAAACTAACTAGATTCCATGTGTGATTTGTCTCACCCTTGTAGGCGCGTGAGAGCTATTTTTATGCCAAATTTCATACTCCCAACGTAGGGGCGGATCCATAATTTAAATCCCATGGATTCAATTTTAATGTTTTGAACATTGAACCCATTATATTTTTAAAGTTATGGGTTTATATCTATTTTTTTTACAACTGCGTTGAAAGTTATTGGTTCAGTTGAACCTGTAGTTATTACTGAAAATATATATAAAAAAATATTATTTTCCATAAGAGGGGGAAGAAAAAACGAAAAATATAATAATTTGAAATTATAATTTTTTTTTTGCGGGGATTGGGGGCCAATGGGGTGGGGGTGGGGATAGCAGCTGGGTATTTGTCTGCGCTGCATTTTTATTTGGGATAAAAATTTTTGTGTCAAAGTGGAACAAAAGAACCCATTATATTTTTAAATGTTATGAGTTTATATCTATTTTTTTTAATAATTTTAATGAATTTTTACATAAATATTTTTACTTCGCGTTAAAAATTATAGGTTCAGTTGAACCAGTAGTTATTACTGAAAATATATATATAAAAATATTTTTTTCCTGGGACGTGGGCAGAAAAAATGAAAAAAATAATAATTTAAAATTACAAAAAAATATATCCTTTGATATATTGTTATATGTTCCGTTTCTTGAAATTTCTTTAAAAATCTAAGGCCATGTCTTCTCTCTTAATGTCGATGGTGGAATTTGCGGAATCTAAGAGGGAATTTTCATGGTGAAAATATCCTAATCTTCATAGGAAGATAGAGAGAGAGAAAAAATGAGAGAGAAATATTTGATCCTTTATTGAAAATAAATAATCTGTCATTTCTAGAACAATCCTAAGTGTTTATATACTTACATGAAATGGCTATATAATGAAATACTATAAAAGAGGCTATCTTACTAAGACCAAATTGTATTCTAGTGTTACAAAGCTAAATGTACTAAAGGTATTGGGGGATTTGCATCTATACCCGCTTTTTGTGTCACGTTTTAACTTGTGCTCGCTTTGTAAAAAAAATTGCAAGCGTACCCGCTTTTTCGTATAACTTCAGCATACGGGGCTGAAGTAGCAAAGGCAATCACGCAAAACTTCAGCATTCTAGTAGTCAGGCCTGAGTTTGTTTTGTCATTGGCGAACTTCAGCTCTAGAGCTGAAGTTTTTATTTTGTGTTTTTGTTTTGTAACTGGCGAACTTCAGCTCTAGAGCTGTCACGACCCAATTCCCAAGTCCAGCCAACAGAACAACAATGCCCCTTTTTAAACAGTTAATAAACATAAATGAATGGATAAATACGACTTAATGATATTAATAATTGATATTTACAACCCAACACAGCCCGACCGGGGTGTCACAAGTCACGAGCATCTAAAGAAAACCTGGACACAACTATAGGGCCAATAATATACAAGAAATAATTTCTGGAATTCTAAAGACAACGTCCAGTGCCACGAACGCTGGCGGTCACCTTGCTCAGCTTCAATAGTAATACCTTCAATCAGCTAATAACCCGCTACCGGGTGAACAATACCTGCAACTGCACGCGAGGTTCAGGGAGTAAAGTGAGTACTCCAACTCAGTGAGTAATAAAAGTAAATAACAACTGAGCGGTAAGAAAACACGTAAGGCACTCCATCATGCTATATAGGATAGTACAACCCTTTGAGAAAACAGTAAACCGTGAAAATCCTTTAGAAATATCTGGTTCAGTAAAAAAAACCTCTTTTGAAAATATCTTCTTCCAACAGTCAAGCATATGAATGCGATATTAGATAGTGCAAGTCAGCACATAAGTCAGCCCCTCGGGCACAACATTCCACCAACAAATAACACCAGGGTATCTGGTAAACAGTGCAAGAAGTAGCATGGATGCCAATGATATGAGAGTGCTAAATGTCATGACACGTAGTAAAAACAGGAACCAATGCATGAATGCAATGTAATGCACATGACCGTTGCGGCGCCCGATCCATTTGGGTACCCGCGCTCACTATGGGGGTTCAGACTCCAGAGGGGCTCCTACAGCCCAAGCGCAATATCAATATCACACTGCTGCGGCGTGCAACCCGATCCATCCTCAGTCCAGAATATGCATCTGAGCCACTAAGGCGATGTCAAGTAATAGTTCTCAGCTCCAAACGTTAGAAATGTAGTTTAAGTTTTAAAACCTTAGAAGTATGACTAGACATTTCAAAACAGTGTTTAACTCAGGACTGAAATCATTTAACATGCTAAGTATCATGGAAACAGTGATAATAATCCCTAAATGATTCAAATAATCGGCACGAAGCCCAAAACATGGCAATCAGCCCAAATCATGATGATAACAAGTAGTTTCAGTCAAATACGTAGTAATTTCATCAATCGGGACAGACCAAGTCACAATCCCCAACGATGCTCTATCCCACGCTCGCTATCCGGCGTGCAAGTCACCTCAATACAACATTATGATGTGCAAATCCGGGGTTTCAAACCCTCAGGATATCATTTACAAGTATTACTCACCTCGAACCAGTAAAATCTCTAGCTCGCGATGCCTTTGCCCCTCAAATCGGCCTCCACGCGCGTCGAATCTAACCAAAATTAGAGCGAATATATTACAATATGCCAAGGGAACAGTACCCAATCGAAAACAATCGAAATAAAGCAAAAATTTCGAAACTAGCAAAACCCGAGCCTCGGGCCCACTTCTCGAAAAATTACAAAACTCACATCACCGGATTTCTTGTCTCGCCACGAGTCCGTACATATCAAATTCACAAGAATCGCAGTCCATTTGACCAATCAAATCCCTATTTTAAACTCTCTTAAATTCAAGCCCTAAATCACCATTTTTGACCTTTGATTCCTTGATTATTCAATCTAAATCCATATTTTTACACCATAAAATCGTATTCTAAGTCCAAGAATCCATACCTGATTAAAGCCCTCGAAACCCTCTTCAAAATCGCCTCAAATTTCTCCAAGTTCAGAGTCCAAAATGTTGTTTTTTCAAAAATTCGCGAAGAAGATTAATCTCACTTAACTGCCAGTCATTCCGCTTCTGCGGATGATATACCGCTTTTGCGACTTCCGCTTATGCGGCCAATGTCCTCTTTTGCGGACTTTTCACTTAAGGCCTCATACCACTTCTGCGGGTCCCTTTTCGCATCAGCGGGCTCGCCTATGCGGTCCTACTTCCGCTTCTGTGGAACCTGGCAAGGGCCAAGCTTTCCTCTTCTGCGCTCTTCATGCCACTTCAGCAAGACCGCACCTGCGGTCCCATAACCGCAGGTGTGAAACTAACAGATACCAGCAATATCAACATGCAACAAACTTCAAAAACTCTCCGTTAAACCATCCGAACTCGTCCCGAGGCCCCCGGGACCTCAACCAAAAGCACAGACATGGTCCAATATCCTATTCAAACTTGTTCCAATCCTAAAAACACATCCAACAACACAAAAATCTTCCATTCTCATCAATTTCAAGCATAAGTTCTTCAAATTCTTCCGAAACTCACATTCGATCAAAAACCCGACCGAATCACCTCCGAATCATCTGAAATTTTGTACACACATCCCAATTCACCTAACGAAGCTACTGCAACTCTCGAAATTCTATTCCGACCCTCGAATCAAAATTCCATCTACCAACCGGAATTCGCCAAAATGCTAACTTCGCCAATTCAAGCCTAATTCTACACTGGACCTCCAAAATCAATTCCGATCGCACTCTTAAGTCACAAATCACCTCCCGAAGCGAACCAAATCACCGGATACCACATTCGAGCCCTCTGACTCATACGTCAAACTCTGGTTGACTTTTCCAACTTAAGCCTTACCTAAAGAGTCTAAGCGACTCATTTCTTATCAAAACCAATCCAAATCAACTCTAACACACCACATACCGATAACGAAACATGAAGAAGCATGAAATAGGGGAAACGGAGCAATAACACATGAGACGATGGGTCGGGTCGTCACAAGAGCTGAAGTTTTTGTTTTGTAACTCGCAAACTTCAGCTATAGAGCTGAAGTTTTTGTTTTTGTGTTTTTTGAGTAATATGTATGTAATGTTATATTAATTTGATTGATATTGTCACACCTGTGCTCTGTTAAGAATTCTACTCTTTTTGTAATTCAAGTTTCAAGTGTTTTACTTTAATCTGATTCTACAACTGTGGAAGACGAGTTTATCATCACTGGTGTCGTTGTAATTCTGCTTCCACAGGGACCTTCTACTGTTTTGTAATTCTTGCTATCATATATTTCTTTCTCATCTTATGGATTCACTAGAATTCGCAAAGACATTTATGCACATGAGGCAAGGCTATTTACACGGCACAGTCCAGTCTACGGGAAAGAAGAAAACGGAGGAGGAGAAGGAGGAGGAAGAGGACTGAAATTGTTTAAAAAGTGGGTACAAGTTACAAATTTAAAAAAAAATTGGTATAGATTAAATGGGGGCGACCAAATAGGACACCCCGTGCAATTTTTACAAAGGTATTAGCTATTGGGTTGGGCCTGTTGCAGAGACCGCTTGGGCTGTGTATATCTGTGTATGTCAACACTTAAGTCTATGTAAGATTGTTGATGTACAATGGTGGATTGAAAATTTAGACATCATTCAATTCGAGTTGAAAAAATGAATTTGAAATATATATCCAACTGTATTTTTATTTTTTGATTTTGCGCGCTCACATATATATATATATATATGGACTTATGGAGTTCGACTTCGAAGCACAAAGTTTTGTCAAACCCTCGAGTAAATTGTTTGATATGTCCTTATTGAGAATTACTTTACTGTAGGTAAACTTAGCCTCTCTCTCTTTTTTTTTTTTATAAATTTTTAATGCATGTAACATAAACTCAAAAGAGATAAGGGTGGTAAGATGGATATAATTAAGACAAAGTTAGCAATTAGCTAATCCCATTTTTCACTTCATAATATAATTTAACGTATTTGCACATGTCTTATTTACCACCTTAAATTGATCTAAAACCCCATTTTCTTCATCAGCACAATCACTATGAAGTTGCCACAAACTTCCATGAAAAGGAAAAACATTAGAATTTAGAAGATAGACGAAACTGTATTACCAAAGAAAGGATTTAACATTGTTCTTTTAGATTAGTGGTAGCAAAAAGGATAAAAGAACAGTTTTTTGTCCGCATTATTCATTAAAAAACGGGTTAGATAATGAATATGTTAAAGGGTCAAATATGGGTACGATCCATAATTAAAAAAAAAGGATAACCAATGAGTTTCATTTTTATATTTGCAAAGAGTCAAATTGGAGTACCTTATGTTTAGAAGACTAGGTATT
>MU671789.1:41988-121826 GCA_026770625.1 Nicotiana glauca | reverse complement strand
GAAGTCATTACCTTAGCTTGTCTCTCATATTTGTCTACAACATTAGTTATTTAGTTATAGCTTGTTATTTTTCTACAATTTTAATTTATAAAAAAACTTCAAACAGTGATTCAAAAATCTTTTTGGAGCTGGTTCTAAAGAATTGAGTGGGTCTAAAGGTAGCAGTTGATAGGTTGACTCTCTGTGGATTCGACCCTGGGCGTAATACTCGGATTTATTTGCAACGTCCGCAGAATCCTATTTAAAGGATATACTTGGGCGTGATCATCACCCAAAATTAAAGTGATCATATTCAAGAAGCCATGGATAATATGGATCCATATTATCCGTCGCTTAATCCATATTAAATATATGGGTCGACTTAGATCGAATATTTTATTTATTTTGCATTATCCATTTTCGATCAGTCCATATCCGAACCAACCTGTATTTACCACCCTTATTCTAGATAGATGTTTACAACATGTTAATTCAACCTAGTGGATTGATGAATCAGATTTCTTGTTGAGTGAAATGGAGTTTTTATGCATATAGAGAGATTTGAAAGGGGGAGAAGTACTAAGACCCCATTTGTCCATAAAATATTTTTCTTTTTTCAAAAATATGTTTGTCCATAAAGTTTTGCAAGATTTTGAAAGAGTTTTTTCAGAAAATAAAAAAGTGATTTTGACCACTTTTATAAAATTTTCAGAATTTGTTTTTTTTTACTCATAAAACTACAATATTTTTCAAGTGAAATGCATGTCCAAACATATTTTCAAATTCAAATTTCAAATACCATTTCTGAGCTTAATTCTACATAATTTTTTTTTTCAAAAAATTATACTCCTGTTAAACCTGTTTGACTGGGCACGAAGTTTAAGAAAAAATGAAGACTTTTGAAATTTGTGGTCCTAAACAAGTCAAAAAGGGCCTAGAGTATTTGTGTGGTTATAAAAGCTTTTCATTAAAGACAAAATTGTAAGTTTAAGCTAAATTATTTCTAAATTTAGAAATGATTCATTCTTTTTTGAATGAATCAAAAAAAATAGATTCGCATAAAATGAAACGGAGGGAGTAATTTTTATGTCCAAACGCCTCCCAAATGTGATGTAGGGAATTGTCGATATTATAAGAAGGAAGATCTAGTTTATATTCTCTATTCAGAGAAAACGACAGCTGGAAAGTGGGAAAGCAATGGAGTAGTAATAATCAGTGAATCAGTTTCACACAATTGGGGTGATTTAATTGAAAGGTGATGTGACTGCGAATGAAGGACAATCACACGTCAGTAGTCAACAAGTGGCATGATTAAAGGGTTTATTGAGAATCTAAAATTACATTAATCTACTTTCTAAAGAGTGGTTAAGATGATTTAGTTACTACAAAAGTGATTAAAGCATCACTTAGCTCATAGACAATAATAATTATCAAAAACGGTAGGCATTATTACTACGATAATTACAGTAGTTATTATGGTATAGTGATAAAAGATGGATTCAAAATTTAAATTTTACGGGTTCAACATTTAAGATTTTTAAAATTTTAAAAGTATACGTCCATATTTATTATTTTTATAATTTTAATATATTTTTATATATAAATTTATGTTTTACCTGAAAGTTATAGGTTTAATTGAACATGTAAGCATAATGCTGCATCTGCCACAGATAGTAACTAGTGACATCCACAATGACAACCAGTAAGAGAATTTTAAATCAAAATAGAAATGCATGGAGTGACAACTATTTTCCGTGAAAATTAATTATGGTTATATGAAATTATCTTTTAGATGACTTGGTATCGTAAAATACTTCTAAACGTTCTAAAAGTTAAACCCTTCAGGCTCATTTGGTATGAAAGATAAGAAATAATTAATTTCGAGATTAAATTTAAGAAGAGTTTATTTCATATTTGGTTGTAAGAAAATTATGGTATAATTAATTTCGGGATTAGATATCCCGAAATTGTAGTATTTTTCAAGGGCGGCTCCATAAATATGGAGGCCTAAAGCAAAATTTCAGTGAGAGGCCTTATTTTTTATATATAAAAGAAAAAAATTCATATGTAATTTCATTTAAATTCTATATTTCTAGCTTTTCTTATGCAAAGTTATTAATAATTTTATCGAATTTATTTAATTTCTCTTGAGATATACCTTCTAATTAAGATTTTTATTATTTGCTAAAATTTTATCAACCGCACGTTGTGAGATTGTATTAAAATTTCAACCTTTTTTTGAATTACGAATAATAATCGAATTCTTTCTCAATTTATGATCTAGAAAATAATTCCCAATATATAAAAAAAAATCTCAATTTATGATCAATAATCTAATCTTACTTTTTTACAATGAAAAGCTATAATTTCTCATTTAAAATACTAAATATTCTTCTAAATACAAATTAATATATAACTTTTTAGGAAAATTTGGGGCCCCAAAAATTATGAGGCCTAAAGCAGCTGCTTTAACAACTTTACCCTTGGGCCGGCCCTGGTATTTTTGTTTCCTCATGAAAAAATGAAATAACTAATCCTAGAGTAATTAATCCTGGGATAACTACTAGCACTTCAAAGCAACTTTACAGACTTTTTTGATGAACATTGATGTTGAATAATACAAGTATTATTTGTAATGGAACAAAGCTTGAAGAATATTAAGGATAGAAGCAATTCTTGAGATGGTTTTTCTATCCTTTAATTTGGCTGTTTTTTTATTTATTTTAAAATTTCCTCTCAAATTAGGAGGATCAGAGGTGGATGTAGTGTACTATCTACAGTTTCAACTGAACACATAATTTTCATCGCGGAGTAGAAATTTGTATGTAAAAAGTTATTAAAATTACAAAAATAATAGATATGAACCCATAATTTAAATATATAATGGTATGAACCCATAACTTTAAATATATAATGGGTTTAATGTTAAAAACCTTAAAATTGAACACATAGACTTTAAATTCTGGATTCGCCTCTGAGGAGGATCTATAGTGTTTCCACACTTCACCTCCAGCGTGATTCGAATTCAGGATCTAACGATCGGTTGTGGAGATGCTTTACCAACTGAGCAACCCTCACTTGTTATTTGGCTGGTTCAAGATTAGAAAGAGGACGAATATGGATACGGACTTGGTATACATCATCCAACAATTGAAAAGAAAAACATACAATTCCTCCCCGATAAAAAGATCGATTAAGAATATACATACCGAGAACTTAAACAAAAACGCAGAAGTAAGCGTACCCTAAGGCTTTCCTCTTTTCCCCATTCTTAGCCAATAGTACTACAAAAAAAATACTACTATTAGCTATGAATTTTGTCGATACTTTATTGTTAAATTGTTCGTAGCTAGTAGATTTTCTTAATAATTTATCGCTTATTCATCTTTAAAAATTAGCGACAAATTTTTCTATTTAGCTACAAAATTAGTCTGTCGCTAATTTATGTTTCTTTAGCAACACCATCAACTCCATTTTCCCTTGGGCCAAAGCAACCTCCATTTCCATGAGCAGTAAGTAACAGTTAAAGCTGGTAAAAATTGCACGGAATAGTTATTTTTTAAAATGGTATTTAATTTTTATCCAGGGAAAAAGTAGCCACTAGTCTATTAAAATTTATATGAAAAGACAATATTACCCTTTCATAATTTCATAAAGGTAAAGCGCAGAAAATTGCTGCGTGGAAGTTTACGTTTCCCTCGTTCAAGTGGGAGTTTTTTTCTCTCTTTTAATCAATTCTTGAAAGACACCTCGCCATGGTTGTTCAAAGGAAGCAAAGATGTGTTGGTTTGCATGAAACTATACGTGTGGAAGTTTGCAGCTGCTTTGCTTACACCTTCTGCCTTTGCACCCACCACTTGTCTAAGCTCTTATGTCCATATGTATGGTTTCCTACATATTATAATGGATGAGTTCCATAACTGTCTCTATCTAGTACATAAGTAACAAAAACGGGGCAGAAACGTAAGTAACAGCAAACTAGGATGATTCTGAAAGAATTTTGTGCACTTCATTTGATATTAATCTTATATGTAAATTACAATTATTATTATTATTATTATTATTATTATTATTATTATTATTATTGTGAAAAGATACAAATAATGTTTGGTTTTCTGCTATGTTATGGATCCTGAACTTACAGTTACAAGTTCAAAAGTTAAGGACGCTTGGCCCTGAACTTCGAGTTCCAAGTTCAAAAGTTAAGGACACTTGGTCCTGAACTTAGAATTACAAGTTCAAAAGTTAAGGACACTTGGTCCTGAACTTAGACTAACAAGCTCAAAAGTTAAGGACAATAGGTCCTAGACTTACAGTTATAAGTTCAAAAGTTAAGGACAATAGGTTATGAAGTCCTGAACTTGGACTAACAAGCTCAAAAGTTAAGGACAATAAGTCTTGAACTTTGACTAACAAGCCCAAAATTTAAGGACAATAGGTCTTGAACTTAGACTAACATGCTCAAAAGTTAAGGACACTTGGTCTTGAACTTACAATAACAAGTTCAAAAGTTAAAGATACGTAGTCCTGAAGTCTTTAAGTCAAGTTCAAAAGTTAAGAACACGTAGTCGTGACGTCCTAAACTTAGAGTTTCAAGTTCAAAAGTTAAGGACATGTAGTCCTGAAATCCTTAACTTAGAGTTACAAGTTTAAAAGTTAAGGACATGTAGTATTGAAGTCGTGAAGTTAAGTT
Organism: Nicotiana glauca; assembly: GCA_026770625.1. Lineage (NCBI taxonomy): Eukaryota > Viridiplantae > Streptophyta > Magnoliopsida > Solanales > Solanaceae > Nicotiana > Nicotiana glauca. The sequence goes on along the minus strand of MU671789.1, from coordinate 117,154 downwards.
CAAAAGTTAAGGACATGAGCATAAGGGTATTTTCGTCCGGGCAGTTAAAGTTTATTAAAGCAGTGACTAAAGACCAAATACATTTTAAACAGTGGCTTAAAAGTAAATACATGTGTTATTAATGGCTAACCGTGCACTTCCCCCTTAAAGCTGAGCTATTGAAATAGAAGTACTTCGTATGGTAAATATTTAGGAGTAATATACTTCATTAACGAAAATATACATGCCCTTTAATTTAAACTCCATAGAGAACAGCGTATTGGTTACCTCATAATTACCTGCATAGTGTTCCACAACCATTCGTCAAATTCCTAACTTAGCATGCATATTAGAGAAAAAGTTGATTGTTAATTTAGACCATAGTAGCTCAAGATTAAGCAAATGAAAGAAATAAGGCTACAACATGCCATATGATTCTCTATCATCCTATAAGCAGGCGGATCTAGGTTTAAAATCTATAGGTTTAACTTTTAAGGCTTTTAGCATCGAACTCATTATATTTTTTAAGTTATGAGCTCATATCTTTTTTTTTTTTTTTTTTGCAACAAAATTTTACTCGGCGTTAAAAATTATGCATTCAACTGAACTTGTCGGCAGAACACTACATCCGCCCCTGCATATGGGTTCATCATTTTACACCAAACCACAATATTAAGCCGTTGCTACCAATTTGAAAAGAGAGGGGCATGTTCATCTCCCATTTAGTTTTTGATGAGGTCTGGTTTTATGTCCCTCACCTTCATGTGTTCATAATATTGTTATTAATTTAAAAGGTAAGAATCTATGCCAAACCTCGGCAACGTCAAGGCGATTTTATTTTAAAAATATATACAATAAGACATTTTTTTTAATATATTCTTAAAAAATAACTTTCGTTATATAGGGGATCAAGAAGAGAAGAACACATTAGAATTGAATTGGCACCTATTATAGGTAGAGGCATATGCACCTTATCCCATGCGGTGTCACGGGACACCGCTTAGTCGAAAATTTTTATTAGATATTTTTTTTAAAAAAACAAAAAATATTGGGGATACGTATAGAAAATGACACTGCTTGTTATTATAGTAATTTATTTATTTGTCCATTTCTCTAAATTATGATACTGCAACAAAATCCTGCGTACACCATTGATAGTAAGTAACTAGGTACATCACCAATATACATTAAAATGTACAGCAAAACACTAAAGGAGGAAAGGAGGAAAACAATTAGAAAAGGAAAGAGAAAAGGCTTTTAATAATTTAAGGATATCAGGATTCTATACTCATTTATAGAGGCACATTACCTACTTTGCATATACAAACCACAACACAGAAATATGGCCAGCATTGTAATATCAAGTTAGCCATGTCACAATAAAAAAGATAGAAAACTTCTGGTAATTGAACAATTTCCAAATATTCTTGTAATTGAGAAAATATAGAAAATATACTGATAATTCTAATATCAGTTTTTAGATCGATTTCTCACAAGATTTCCAAATATGCATGCTGATATAAGGACTTAGACCTCTCCGTAAGTATCCATATATAACATCCATTCTCTATAAAAGCAAGTTTTCTCGGAATTGATTATTTATGTTTTGTTATACTAATATATGTCCTCCATATACAACACTTCACTATAGTGTCTAAAAAATATCAGAACAAACACGATTATTATAGAGAGATTTGACTGTCATATAACTATTTTAGAAATGTATATATAATATTAGTACACTTATTAATCTCTTTCGAGGCAAAATCCAACTTTGATAATAAAAATTGTGACATGTACGCCATGATATTGAGACATACCCTCAAATTAAAGTCACAAAAATCCAAAAGCAGCAGTTCCAACATAAAATCTTTTGTTGACTCAACAGACAAATACATCACTTGCATGATTTTTCCCATGAAATACTTAATTATATATTGAATTTCTGTCTTGAAAAAACATAGCAACTCAAACTTGTCTGCGCTCTTCAGTTTTATTAATGTGTAGGTATTATCGGATTTATGAAGGAGGAAAAGATTAGGAAAAATAATAAGAGAAAAGAAAATAAGCAGGTTTTGATTCTCACCTCTTCTTCTCAGTTTTCTTTAGGTTACTCCAACTCCCCCTTGGCTCCTTTTTTTTCTGGGTTTCCCACCAATGTTCGGTACTTGTATTGGGGCGGATCAAATCCGGATTCATGCCGAAAAGTCCACATTGGGAGGTAAAGCACTCCCTAACAAGGCGACTCCATACTCAGGGCTCAAATTCAAGATATTTGATTAAGAATGAAGGAATCCAGCGACTCCATACCCAGAGCTCCAACCCAAGACATTTAGTTAAGGATGAAGAAAAGAAGTCCACAACCCTTGTTGGTCTCCTTTGGCTCTTTTCGTTTTGAAGACCTAAAATATATCAAGTTTAAAGTTAGGGATATCAAAAGTTCTTTGAAAACCGACTAAATCAATTGAATCGAATCTTATGAAATTATTAGGTTTTTCTTCAAAAAATCATAGGGTTTCATAAAAATTTCCAACACTATTGAATAATTAGCTAAGGGCAGGTTTTCATTTACAAACAGAAAAAAATACTAAATCGAACCGAATAATATAATGGTTATATTTTTATAACTCAATCAACTACATCAAGAAAAAAAAAGCACACACTATGTGTGTGAGAGAGAGAGATGAAAAAAGACAACTTCTGATCTATCAGGCTGAGATACCATTAATAATCATAACTTCATTTGCCAGGAGAGAATAATCACAGATCTACACAGTCCTCGTTTCATCAGCAAAAGAGCAGTGAGCAGTCTCAAATTAAAACAAAAATCCAAATTCACCTGTTAGATTTTGAAAAAATAAAAATAAAAAACAGATCGACCTGACAAGAACATTGATACAGTACTGAACTAAAATACAGTAAAAATAAAACAAGGCAAATCCATATATCTAAACAAAAACTTAAAACACCGTACTATACTTCTGGTGTCTGAATTTCCCTTTTGCTTAGAGTGACAGCCTTAAAAGGAAGTATAGGTTAGTAGAAGCAATGCCGAACTTGAAACTTATGGGTTCTAAATATGCTATTGAATTCATAACTCGTTTAGTTACCTTCAAATTTATGGGTTCTGAATATGCTATTGAATTCATAACTCGTTTCGTTACCTTCGCTCCTGAAAGTTAGCTAGTCGTTTATTGCTGATGCAGCATCATCAAGATTCTCACCTCCAAAAAAGCCATGGTCGTTAATTTTTCTTCATTAATCACCATGCCTTTACAATATGTGAATCTTGATGATACTACATCTGCAAACAACGACTGCGTTGATTGTTCAACCATCGACCCAGAAACCCTATTTTCTCTATATCGCTCCAATTTTATGAATGTCTCAAGTGGACTAGAAACCCTATCCTTCAACCATTCAAAATGGTTATCATAAATGCTTTACATATACATATCTATAGGGGCAAATCTAATTAAGTACATCCATATCTTGGAACAATGGTCTAACAATTCTAGCTAAAATAATGGACCATTAGCCACCAGATATTTCATTAATTTCAAGAAGAAAAAAAACCAAACATTAAAAAACCTTATATCTTGGAAGGTTAATAACTCTTGCTTCAGAAAAAGATAGGTATAGGGTGAAAATTAACAAATATAAATACCAGATGAAACCAAAAAAATTAAGACTCCAAATTCTTTGTTTTTCCCTCTCCTTCCTTTCTTCTTGGGGTTTTAGATATGATTTTTTTCACAGGTTCCAGCATAGAGCAGAAAAGGATAAGCTAAATCAGTACACCAAGAAATCGATTAATTAAATAACCTCATAGAAACATATTTCATGACTCTATCAAATAAGTAGAAAAATAGGGAAAAATTGCATGATAAAAGGGAATTAACAATAATCCTAGAGAGATCTCTAGGAAGAATGGAGTCTGCATATTTCTTTAAGCTGTTTTTATGTGAGAGAGTAAGAGTAGTAGCAGATGGGAAAGGAGGGGTTAGGAAGCTCATAGAGATGGTAACAGTATTGGGAAAAGGGAATATTTATAGAGACACACACATATGATGCTATTTCTTTGGACAGAGCTAGCTTATAAGTTACGAGATATTCATTAAATATTTATAAATAATTGACTTAAAATAAGTTAAGTCATCATTGTATGTTAATTAAAAATTATTATACAAAGACATAAATTTTAAATTTTGAATTCGTTTTTTTAGATACTACTCCCTCCGTTTCATATTGTTTGAGGTAGTTTGACTCGGCACGGAGTTTAAGAAAAAAAAAAAAGATTTTTAAAATTTGTGGTCTTAAAAGATTAAGGGGTAAAAGGTTTGTGGGGCCATACCATTTGTGTGGCTATAAAAGCTTCTCACTAAGGGCAAAAAGGATAAAATGAAGAGTTTAAAGTTGAATTATTTCCAAATTTAGAAATGTGTCATTTATTTTGGAACAGACTAAAAAGGAAAGTACCTCAAACAATATGAAACGGAGGGAGTATTACTTTTAATATTTAAATTTTTTATTTGCCCATGAAACTTTTTTGATTGGCCCATGCTTGTTGTGCGGGGTGTGGTAACATCTTAACCAAACCCTAATTTTGTCTTCCGCGAAATACTATGGCAAAAGGGCATTAGGGCACGGGGCATCCTCATTATTTTAAACTTGCGCTTTAATGCAAAACTCTATTTTTTCATAAAAGATATGATTCGAAAGTTATAAACAAATTATTCGATATTTGATATAAAACGGTAAGTAATTTAATGAATTTATGATTTTTATTATTTTAAATAAAAGGCAAGTTAAATATAACTCACGATATAAGCTTTTAAACATTTATATTCATCTAAGGTTTTGAATAAAATCATACGAAATCATTCCATTTGCTTTAAGTCATAAAAATTACTTGCGGCTCCTTAGGCCTAAGCATAAGAAAATTATTCTTTACCTTTCACCAGGAGCACTATACCGACACCAACATAAGAACAAGGTCAACTAAGTGATCAGCCTAGCAGTAAGTATCATATACCCCACTTGCTCAGGTCATCTTATTGCAGTACCGCACGAATAACTCAGCCATGCTAATATAGCATATTTGCCCACTTGGGGACTTATCCCACAAACTTTGGCTAGCCTTGTAATGTGTCCCAACATCGGCAGATGTAGTTTCATGGTAACGAATACAATATTCGAACCAATCTCGGTGGTCTCCACTAGTAACTCCTAAAATATTTGACATTCCAAAATACATTCATAGCATAGCAGCATCAAAGAATCTATTTTATCAAATTATAGCATTAATAAAAAAAATCTAAATCATTTTGAACAAAAATTAAACAAACAACCTTTTATATGTTAAAGCCTTTAGCAATTTAACATCAATCTTTAAAAATATACCACAAGTGCTATTCCATTTATCAATTTTCAACGTAGAGACGGATCCATAATTTAAATCTCATGGATTCAATTTTAATATTTTTAACATTGAACCCATTATATTTTTAAAGTTATGGGTTTATATCTATTTTTTTTATAACTGCGTCGAAAGTTATTGGTTCAGTTGAACCTGTAGTTATTACTGAAAATATATATATAAAAATATTTTTTTCCATAGGACGGGGGCAGAAAAAACGAAAAATATAATAATTTGAAATTACAATTTTTTTTTTTGCGGGGATTGGGGGCCTAAGTGGTGGGGTGGGGATAGCAGCTGGGTCCGCGCGGTATTTTTACCTAGGATAAAAAATTTTGTGTCAAAGTGGAACAAAAAAACCTATTATATTTTTAAATATTATGGGTTTATATCTATTTTTTTTTTACAATTTTAATAAATTTTTACATATAAATTTTTACTCCGCGTTAAAAATTATAGGTTCAGTTGAAACCGTAGTTATTACTGAAAATATGTATATAAAAATATTTTTTTCCGGGGATGTGTGCAGAAAAAAAAAAATTTAAAATTACAAAAAAATATATCCTTTGATATATTGTTACATGTTCCGTTTCTTGAAATTTCTTTAAAAATCTAAGGCCGTGTCTTCTCTCTTAATGTCGATGGTGGAATTTGCGGAAGCTAAGAGGAATTTCAATGGTAGAAATACCCTAATCTTCATAGAAAGAGAGAGAGAAAATTGAGAGAGAAATATTTGATCCTTTATTGAAAATAAATAATCTGTCGTTTCTAGAACAGTCTTAAGTGTTTATATACTTACATGAAATGGCTATATAATGAAATACTATAAAAGAGGCTATCTTACTAAGACCAAATTGTACTCTAGTGTTACCAAGCTAAATGTATCTATACCCGTTTTTTTGTCACGTTTTAATTTGTGCCCGCTTTGCAAAAAAAATTGCAAGCGTACCCGCTTTTTCGCATATATAAATTCAATATACGGGGCTGAAGTAGCAAAGACAATCACGCAAAACTTCAGCATTCTAGTAGTCGGGCCTGAGTTTGTTCTGTAATTGGCAAACTTCAGCTCTAGAGCTGAAGTTTTTGTTTTGTAACCCGCGAACTTCAGCTCTAAAGCTGAAGTTTTTATTTGTAACTGGCAAACTTCATCTCTAGAGCCTAAGTTTTTGTTTTTGTGACTGACGAACTTCAGCTCTAGAGCCTAAGTTTTTGTTTTGTAACTCGCGAACTTCAGCTCTAGAGCTGAAATTTTTATTTTTGTGTTTTTGTTTTGTAACTGGCGAACTTCAGCTCTAGAGCTGAAGTTTTTATTTTGTAACTCGCAAACTTCAGCTCTAGAGCTAAAATTTTTATTTTTGTATTTTTTGAGTATTATGTATGTAATGTTATATTAATTTGATTGATATTGTCATTACCCCGCTTGCTCCGGTCGTCTTATTGCAGTGCCTCACGAATAACTCAGCCTTGCTAATATAGCATATGTTATATGTTAAAGCCTTTAGCAATTTAACATCAATCTTTAAAAAATATACCACAAGTGCTATTCCATTTATCAATTTTCAAAAGAAATAAGTTCAAATGAAAACTTATCTTTAGCACTCAAATATGTACACTCTTATCATGAACACATAAATTTTGATAAAAATTTATAACATTTACCTTAAGTGTTATTTTGCCAGCAAAATTTAAAATAAATTTTTTTAAAACAACGTGACACTACATATGTATCATAATATTTTAGTAATAGAGATATCTGTACTTGTTTGTCCCACAAACACGAAAGCACATTTACAAACAACTTAAGCATTAACTCGAAACATGCTTTTAGAGAAAATCCCTGAGTAAGTTTAATCAACTTACCTCGCTTTCGCTTTATTAAGATTTACGGGCTTTCACTTCTCTTTCATTGTTCCATTGTTGATTAAAATGCTCAAACATCACCAACAAGTCGATATCTACAATTACATATCCTAAGTACATCAAAATATAACATAAAATAAATAAAAAAGATAGCCCAGTACACTAAGGTCCCTCTATGCACGGGGTTTGGGGAAGGGTTAGACCACAAGATTTTATTGTATAATCTAAAATATTGATCAATATACATTTATGGCTCATAAGTTGGTTACAAGCTTCCAACAACTCAAATCGCCCTATAAATTCACATGCTAGCCTACTCAACTTTACAGTTTACGTGTACTCCTTCCGTTTCATATTAAATGAGGTACTTTCCTTTTTAGTCTGTTCCAAAATAAATGACACATTTCTAAATTTGAAAATAATTCAACTTTAAACTTTTCCTTTTTGCCCTTAATAAGAAGCTTTTATAATCACACAAATGACATGACCTCACAAACCTTTTACCCCTTAAGTTTTTAAGACCACAACTTTTAAAAGTCTTATTCCATTTATTTAAACTTCGTGCCAAATCAAACTACCTCAAACAATATGAAACGGAGGGAATATATAACTGTAAAGTTTAATTGTACGGCCAGTTGACATGCCTGTCGTATGTTCGTTAAATGTGAATCGTAAATATGACAAGGACAATGAGAAACAAAAAAAGATGAATTTGATAGAGATTAAATAGCATACGGCTTTAATAATCCAACTGGCGCTTGTGGACCCCAACCTCCAGTGATCTATTCATGTTCGGCATGAAGCTTGGATGGAACTAAGTGAAGGTCCGACTGACTGATGTTGAAGAATCACATGGTGAGTTATGGTTGTGGATAAAATACAACTTGCACCACTCTAGGGTTGAAAACCGTTAACATGTAAAGATCCAAATTCGAATTGGTTCTTGGTCCAGAAACCGTTATGTTTGCGCCAATGATCCAACAAATAAGGTAAAGTAATGGTATCTTTCTTTCCATTACGAACGACACACGCTAACTGAAGTCTAAGTCGTCAAGGATCTTCTTCAATAAAGCTTTCAATTTGCCTTGACGAATGAAAGCTATGTAGACGATGGACAAGTTACATTACCCAAACTTCAGAGCTAAATCACACAAGCACCAGTTACATTACGCATCTCTGGAATACTTTCTTTTCGTAAAGCTCATTGCTTTAAAAGGAGAAACATTTTCTTCTATCATAAAAGTAATTAGCATCAATTCTAAGATACTGAAAGGCATAGCTACAAATTGCAAGGGATTGCTCCTTCATGTATTTATTTTTTGTGGATGCTAATATATGGGTAACCCCCACTATTATGGTAATTTTTTGAATAAAAATTAACCGCACCCAATGTTAGACTATTTAATCCTCAAGTTATAGTCTTGAAATGGGCCTAGTTAAGAATAATAATGGTATGACAGGATTTAGTTGTGAACTTTGTCAAAAGGATCTTTACACAAATAGCTGGACCGATTTGTTGTTTACTTTAGCCTGTATACATAGATTATATATTTATTATACACAATTAAACATATATTATGCATATATTATTAATAAGTAATCTAGATTTAGCCCAATGATACTCTTCAAGTGCACAAGTCTAATTTTGAGGAGTCTAATTGGCGACTTTCGATCAATTCACTGCAACTGTGCTATCCTGTTATCTACTCTTCTAATTTGGTCGCCCCCAATTTCCCAAATCTTCTTTCTTTTTTTTTTTGGGGGATCAAGATCATTTTTTGCTCGTGCCAAAAATTACTTACATTCAAAAGCCAAAAAAATATATTATAAAATTTGTACATTTTTTGTGTATAACATATATATATATATATATATATATATATATATATATATATATATATATATATATATGTGTGTGTGTGTGTGTGTGTGTGTATATGTATGTATGCATATATAGATCGGGCTGCACGCCGCAGCGATATAGCGCTTGGGCTATAGGAGCCCCTCCGGAGTCTGCACACCCCCAGTGAGCACAGTCGACTATATTTATGGATCGGGCTGCACGCTGCAGCGATAAATGGATCGGGATGCGCTCCGCAGCGGTTACTATATGTTACTTATTGAGTGTGAGCATTGACTGATGAGAATTGAGTCTCGAGTGACTGAGAGGTTTGCCCGCGGCTCCGTCTATATATATGAGTGATGTTTTGCCTGAGGGGCTTGTCTTGATGTAATTGTTGTTTTCACTCCTCTTTATACTAAGCCTCTGTTGAAAATGCTGAACAAATGTTTTTAAAAAAATCTTTCATTAAAGCAGGAGTTTTTTATGAGATATTCGGTATTTAATCACTTATTTGGATTTGTTATTTCTACTGAGGTTTTTTTGTTATGAGGTATTTATGATTCCTGTTTTGCCCAAGGGGCTGTTTGCGAACTATATTTTGCTCGAGGGGGCGATTATGGTCTTCATCTCTTTTATTATAAATGGTATTGCACCCCTACTGAAACTGTTGGAGGGTATTTTTCAAATGATTTTTACCAAAAGCTGGATTTTAAATGAGGAGATTGACTCGTATTCTGATTTGAAAATCTGTCGTGCTTGTTGAGTTTATCATAAATGTGGATTCATCGTTTCCTACTGCTCAATCTTTGTTTATTCTTATTACTTACTGGGTTGGAGTTCTCGCATTACTCCCTGCACCTCGTGTGCAGATTCAGGTATTTCGGAACCCGGTAGCAGGTGTTGATTGCTCAGACGTGGAGTCATCAGAGTTAGCAAGGTGGTTGCACGACGTTCGCAGCACTGCTTCATTCCTCTCATTTTCATTACTGTATTTAGTATATTTTTAGACTCCAGTTGTATTCGTACCTTTGTAGATGCTCATGACTAGTGACTCCCCGATGTCCGACTGTATTTATCTCTGCATTTGTTTTATTTCGCTAAATCTATGCTTGTTGGGGATTTTTCCTTACAAATGACTTAAATGGACTTATTAAACTCTTAAAACTAAATTTGGGAATTGTGTCTGCTGGTCTTGTCTTCACGAGAGGCGTCATCACGATCGGTTCCAATTTGGGGTCGTGACACCACGGCCACTCTTTGAGAATGCCAGATTTAGTACCCATTCTTTGTACTTCACCACAAAAAAATTATACACATAGAGTGCATTACTAAACAGAGGGAAGACTCATTGTAGGCGCAAGAGGGAATTAGATGTGACAAATTTGGGATTTAGATTTTACTATTTTAGCCGTTAGGGTTAAAATTACTTTATATAAATATGGGTAAAACTATAAATATAAAAATTCTTAACGGGTTAATGGTTTATCCGATAAGAAAATTGAGTAATTCGCCCCTAAACCGTTAAGTCGTTAATTATAAAATCTCATTCTGTTCACCAATCATTTTCCCGATAACTTGATACCAATAAACCAATAAATTATTCTATCGGTTNATATATATATATATATATATATATATATATATATATATATATATATATATATAGGGAGCTAGGTAAATATATACCTGTATTTTAACTCGTTATAGAATATAACTTATCTTATTCTATTAAGATAAGTTTGTAAAGAATAGCAGAAAAAGAGTATTATCCGGAGACGTTCTGCTAGCCCAAGATCGTTAATTAAGATTGGAGGATTCAACTAGAGAAGAGGAAGCTTGGAAAGAGAAGAGAGATTTTTAAAAGGAGAACTTTATTATTGAAGAAGGCTTTGTTGAATTTGGCTTCACTACAAATGCCTAAGGCTACTCCTAATTTATACTTGTCTAGGGATGATTCTAGATACAAAAATAATCTAGAAAATTCTATCACCTTCTACACTAGTAGGATTTCAACTTCACTATGAGCAAACTTCAGATAACAACCTATGCAATCTAGAAATTAAATTCTTAATCCCTCACTAACTTGTAATACATCTATTACAAGCCACTTTGCAAAACACCTATTACAAAGACTTCAACTCATGACTAACTCTAGTCAAGACACAAACACTGAAGGTTTATGGTTTACAAGAGGTTCCTAATTAAAGCTTCTAGATAAGCAAAGTAGGAATTACAATGAAGAACAATTATGAAGTTACAACTCAACTAAGGACATACAAGGGACTAGCTGTAGGAACTAGTCTGTAGTAGCGTTGTACTTTGTTCTTGATGCACTTGAGAATTGAATGCTTGATAACGCGATGGTTGGAGTGCTTGAATGAATTCTCAAATGTTCAAGTGATATTTTGTTGTAATACTCTTTTTAATACAACTTGGATGACATCACTTGAATGATGCAATTACTTGGTTGGTCAATGGGGAGTACTGTTGTACTGTGCTACACTATTTTCATGTACAGTGCAAATACTGCAGCAGGCAATCACTTTTCAGCTGTAGACAGTTGACTCCGTACTACTATGAGGTAAACCCAAAGGGATTAGGTCCCTGTGTTGATTTTTTTAATCTTCTGAAGCCATAACAACTCAACTTAGTTTGAGTCCATTGATGGAGCTGTATACAAACTGTGTCAGCTCCCTTATCCAGTTCTTTGACAATAAGTTTGTTAAATCATTAAAACATAAAGCTAAGGTGCTGTAAACCCATCAATTTCTCCCTTTTTGATGATGACAAACTTAGAAATTGACAATCAGACAGATAAAGTACTAGGAACTTCACAAGTTTCCCCTAGCTTTCTGCTTCCCCCTTAATCAGACCCCCTTGCTTCAATTTATCCTATTCTTTTTCCTCCTTTTGGAATCATAAAAATACACAAGCAAGCAAACAGTATAAAGAAGTCTAGCCTAGCTAACTCATGCCACATATGCTCCCACAACATGATAAAAAAGAGAATAATAAAAAAAGAAACATTTACAGCAAAAGAAAGTCTTCATTAATTTTTATAAAACATAAGCCTTTGCACGTACGACAAAGGCGGATTTGGACTGTTAACAACGGGAGTAGTACAAGTGAATTCCATCCATGCCACAAAAAAATAAGTAACTACCACAAAATCATCACCAAAAAAGGGGTTAAATTGGTAATTGGTCACGGAAGGATTAGCCTAGGGCACATTAGAGGGAAATTGATTGGAAGTGGTAGAAAGAGTGTTGAGAACGAGATCAATCCCACATTTGCAGACATTTGCTCTACGAGCAGTTTCTCAACCTGTTGCTTGAGATCAATATTTTTTTTGTTAGACGTGCAACCTCTAGATTTGAAGAACTGGAGGACCATGGTTCCTCTTGAGCCTGGCTAAGCTGAGTGTCTAGAATGACATTCCTTTCCTTCAACTTCCTAATCGCCTCGTAGTACTGTTCTGGGCATTGATAAGCTATGAGATTGTTGAAGTACTTCCTACCCTTCCACCTTTTCAACATATTCACATTCCTCTAGAGTAGTGTGTGAGAAGGTCTGTTTCTTGGTCCCATCTTGGACTGTCCTAAGGGCACATCAAAGAACTTGAAGACATGCGTGAGAGGGAATCCACAGGGAAGACCATGATTCCCATCTTTGAAAGCTTCCACCTTTTACATGTGCTCAATCATTATGGCTGGCCGATTAACAAATCGGAATCCATCCAGTGCTTCCATCAAATATATATCAGACTTGGATGTGATGGACCTCATCTCAGCACAGGGTTAGGGCTATTCATTCGAATCAAATATCCGAAACCCGAATTGTTCCATTCAATTTTGAATTTTAGATTTCGAATAAGATCAGATTTCAGATTGTCTTTATTAAAATTCCGAGTTTTAGATTGGATTCGGATTGGTATATCTTAATTCGATCCGATTCGAAATCCAAAATTATTAGGCAATATATAAATACTACACTTTAATTTCGGATAGTCAGTACTTCTTTTACATCTTCCTCCAAGTTATTGCCTTTACAATTTCTAGATTAAGCTATATTGGTACCATAATACTCTCATAATAGCATAAACATGATTTTTTCTTAATTTGTTGCCTCTTTTACAAAGAAAATATACATATTAGTTTACAATTTTGAGCATAATAATACGATCCAATATAATTCGGATCGGATTCAGATTGTATTTTCTAGAATCCGAAATCCGCATATGAAATTTTCTAAATCCGATCCAATCCGTGCACATCCATAAATAGGGTAGTAGGACCTTGTTTACCAACTCAAACATGAGCTGATAAACAGAAAGCAAAGGTTTTATATGCACCCGTTCCCCTGCTAGACTACTCCCTCCTTTACTACAACATGCCTAATATTTGAGCAACAGACATCTTTCACAGAAGACATACCATTAGCAAGGGCTTTAAGTATGTCTCCGAGCAGAGCAGCGTCCAGAACAATGTCAACTCCATTTACTAGTGCATAAATATGGTCAAATTCAATAGTGAAGAGGCTATCATAAAAACTTTGGACTTCATCCTCATAAACCTTGGGTATATCCACTTTGAACAGATGACCCCACTGTTGAAATTCGACCATTTCAAGGATTTGCCTCATGCCAGTCATCTCAGATATTTCTGGGTCAAATGTGCGACCCCACAAAACTTTCTGGTACCTCAACATTCTTTACCGGACACACTTTAATGTTTCACTTTCTTCACGAGATTAGGTTCCTTCACAGTTTTCAACTTTCTTTTTCCAATAGACTTATCGTTTCCACTCCATTTCAATAGAATATCCTTATCAGACAGTGACTCTTTAGCAACCACTTGTTTCAACTTGTCACGTCTTTTCACTGACTTTGTACTTGGCCTTCCAACACCCTCATGTAAAGCATTTCCAGCGGATTGCTTCTTTTTCTGAGATCTCTTGACTAAGGAACTTGGTTCCTCGACAGCTTTCTCATCCACTTCCACTACAGGAATGTTCTTGTCACACACAATCTCTCCATTTTTCACTAGCCTCTTTTTTTTCTTCTTGCTACTCCTTTTACTCTTCTGTAGGGCAGACTCAAGAGCCTGCTTTGTCTGCAAACTAGTAGTAGTTCGCTTAGGAGAGGGCTAAGGAGTGGCTACTGGCCTCCTTCAGGCAATGAACACATCTAGAACAATATTATCCTGATCTTCTTCATTACTTGACCTCATAGCACGAGCCAAAATTTCCAAAGGCTCAACATCAAAGTGAGAAGAAGAAGTAGGGTCAAAACTGAGCTGGAAGAGGAACCTTGACATGTTTCCTCAAAAGAGGGGTCAGGTCCTTCAAGAAGGGTCCTATTAGTTTCTTCTAGTGCAGGATTTACAAAGAGCACCACAGTTCCTTCTCCTACCAACAACTGAGTCTCTTTCCCCTGAGACTCAAGCATAGTATAAGTGACCCTATACACTATTCTGTTAGTAGACATGGTCAATATGTTTTCTACGGCCTTTGTCTCTTAATATTCCATGGGTGCCACAAACTCAAAGACAGGAGTACTTGAAGACTAATTAACATTAACCTCATAAACCTTTTTTTCCTGAGGAGACTCACTCTATTCTCCATATTTGTTTTGTACATTGAGAGTCTCAGGTGACAGAGATGAGAAACTATCGAGTTTGGGGGTTTCTGTGTTCTTAACACTTAGGGGGAGAGAAGGATATAAGGGAGTAGTGAGAGAGACAGAGGGTGAAGGAGAATCATGATTAGGTGCCTCAATGGGAATGTTGAGAGGTGTTTCACTAGGAGCAGAAAAGTTGAGGGTTTTCTTAGGAGATATGGGAAGGGTTGTTTGATTTTCAGCCATGTTGGATGATGAGTTTTGAAAGATGATGGAGAGATGAGAAAGAGAGATATGATGAGAGGCTGACAGTGACTCTTCATCCATCACTTGTTTCAACTTGTCACTTCTTTTCATTGACTTTGTACCTGGCACTACAACACCCTCCTCTGAAGCATTTTCAGCAGATTGCTTCTTATTCTGAGATATCTTGACTAAGGAACTTGGTTCCTCGGCAGCTTTGTCATCCACTTCCACTATAAAAATGTTCTTGTTATACGTAATCTCTCCATTTTTCACTAGTCTCTATTTCTTCCTCTTGCTACTCCTTTTACTCTTCTGTAGGGCAGACTCAAGAGCCTCCTTTGTTTGCAACCTAGTAGTAGGTCGCTTAAGAGAGGGATAAGGAGTGGCTACTAGCCTCCTTCTAGCAATGAATGCATCTAGAGCAATATTATCCTGATCTTCTTTATCATTGGACCTCATAGCAGGAGCCAAAATTTCCAAAGGCTCCACATAAAAGTGCGGAGAAGAATTAGGGTCGAAACTGACCAGGAAGAGGATCCTTGACATGTTTCCTCAAGAGAGGGGTCAGGTCCTCCAAGAAGGGTCCCAGTAGTTTCCTCTAGTGCAGGATTTTCAAAGAGAACCACAATTAATTCTCCCACCAACAACTGAATCTCTTTCCCCCGAGACTCAAACATAGTAAAAGTAACCCTATAAACTATTCCGTCAGTAGATATGGTCAAAATGTTTTATATGGCCTTTGTCTCTTGAGATTTCATGGGTGCTACAAACTTAAAGACAAGAGTACTTGAAGACTAATAACATTAACCTCATAAACCTTTTCTACCTGTAGAGTCTCACTCTGTTCTCCATGTTTATTTTGTTCTGTGAGAGTCTCAAGCGACAGATATGAGAAACAATCGAGTTTTGGGGATTTTTGTGTTCTTAACACTTAGGGGGAGAGAAGGGTATATGGGAGTGGTGAGAGAGACAGAGGGTGAAGGAGAATCAGGTTTAGGTGTTTCAATGGGAATGTTGAGAGGTGTTTCACTAGGAGCGGAGGAGTCGAGGGTTTTCTTAGGAGATATGGGAAGGATAGTTTGATTTTCAGCCATGGTGGATGATGAGTTTTGAAAGATGATGGAAAGGTTGAGAAAGAGAGAGATGATGGAGAGGCTGACAGTGACTCTTCATACACCACTTTTTTTAACTTGTCACTTCTTTTCATTGACTTTGTACTTGGAATTCCAACACCCTCCTCTGAAGCATTTTCAGTGGATTGCTTCTTATTTTGAAATCTCTTGACTAAGGAACTTGGTTCCTCGGCAGCTTCCTCATCCACTTCCACTACAGAAATGTTCTTGTCACACACAATCTCTCTATTTTTCACTAGTCTCTTTTTCTTCCTCTTGCTACTCCTTTTACTCTTCTGTAGGGCAGACTCAAGAGCCTACTTTGAATGCAACCTTGTAGTAGGTCGCGTAGGAGAGGGCTAAGGAGTGGCTACTGGCCTCCTTCTAGAAATCAACACATCTAGAGCAATATTATCCTTATATTTTTTATCACTGGACCTCTTAGCAGGAGCCAAAATTTCCAAAGTCTCAACATCAAAGTGAGGAGAAGGAGTAAGGTTGAAACTGACCTGGAAGAGGATCCTTGACCTGTTTTCTTAAGAGAGGGGTCAGGTCCTTCAAGAAAGGTCCCAATAGTTTCTTCTGGTGCAAAATTTTCAAAGAGCAGCATAGTTCCTTCTCCCACCAACAACTGAGTCTCTTCCCATTGAGACTCAGGCATAGTAGAAATGACCCTGTACACTATTCCGTCAGTAGATATGGTCAATATGTTCTCTATGGCCTTTGTCTCTTGAGATTCCATGGGTGCCACAAACTCAAAGACAAGAGTACTTGAAGAATAATTAATATTAACCTCATAAACCTTTTCTGCCTGTGGAGTCTTACTCTGTTCTCCATCTTTGCTTTGTTCTGTGAGTGTATCAGGCGATAGAGATGAGAAACTATCGAGTTTGGGGGTTTCTGAGTTCTTAACACTTAGGGAGAGAGACGAGTATGAGGGAGTGGTGAGAAAGACAAAAGGTGAAGGAGAATCAGATTTAGGTGCTTCAATGGGAATGTTGAGAGGTATTTCACTAGGAGCGGAGGAGTTAAGGGTTTTCTTAGGAGATATGAGAAGGGGTTTTTGATTTTCAGCCATGGTGGATGATGAGTTTTGAAAGATGATGGAGAGGTTGAGAAAGACAGAGATGATAGAGAGGCTGACAATGACTCTTCGTCCGCCACTTGTTTTAACTTGGCACTAATCGCAGCAAACTCAACCTTACACTACGGTAGGAAGAGCGGGCGCTAAGACTTTTACCCGAATAGTGGTATCGGGGTCGATTTTCCACAGGGAGCTTGGAATGGAGTTGTGTATTTGTATAGACTAAGAACGTGTTTGTGCTTCTAATTGTACTTCTAACATTTTTGGATTTTCTTGTTATCAACTACTATTATCAACAAAGGTTAAGACTAAATTACGCTAAAGAAATATTTGCTAAGATTTAATTAATATAGAGAAAGGCACTAGGGTCATGGCATCACCTAGGTGGTTAACTAACGGGTAGAAGCTACTAACAGTAGATTGACATATTTGGGATCAATGTTATAACCGTTGCACAATTGTACCCGCTCTCACACCTCTCGGTAGAGAGAGCAATTTTTCCCAATTAACTCTCTCGAGACCAATTGGGTAGGCCAATTAGACCAATCAACTAGGGTTCAAGTAGGGTGATTACTCTCTCAAGGTTTAACCCGTTAATTGGGACTACCATTTCTCATGGGTCCATCCCAATTCCTTGTTGGGTCAATTTTATGGTCATAGACTCTCTTTCTCAAGAAGGGTCAAGACCCACTAAGCTAGAATCAATGTTTGCAACCACCAATCCTTAATTAAACCATAAAATTAACCCAAATAACAAATACTCAATATTAATCTATCATTAATAAGCAACACCCATCAATTACCCACACTAGGGTTGAGCCACAACCCTAGATAATGGGTTTAGCTAGACATAATTAGAGAAGAAACTGAAGAAACAAAAGATAAAACAATCATATTAATTAATTGCTAATGTTAAACTACAATAATCTATGATGAAATAAACTCAAAATTCCCAAAATAGGCTAAAACAAATGTCTCACGAGCACAGCAGCTATCAGGTATATAAAACTTACCTAAAAATGGCAAATGTTCTATTTATAGTGGGCTAAAAAGCCCAGACAAAAATGCCCCTGCGGGGTCAGTGTGGGCCGCACAAACATGACAGCGGCCGCACTTGGCTGTTTGACTTCTAATTCTTGCTCTCTGAAACAGGTGATCGGACCGCATAAAGTTGACACGCGACCGCATGGATACTAGTGCGAGCCGTGTGAACTGGTTGTACGGCCGCATGAGTGGCTTATGACTAGGCTCTGAACTCTTATGGTGCGGTCTGCGTGAACCTGTGGTGCGGCCGCATTGATTGGATGTGGACCGCGTGAGCTTACTGCGGCCGCGTCCTTGCTACTGGAAAATACAACTCTCTGAACTTCTTTGGCGCGACCGCATGTCATGATTGCGCGACTACGTGAAATGGACTTGTAACTTATGCCTTCTTTGAACTTATCTGAAGCGGCCGCATGACATGATGGTGCATCCGCACCAAGCTCTGAATTTCATCACTTCAATGACCTTTGACACTTGAGCAGGGTTCACTCCGTTTTTAGCCGATCTTTGACGATTGTCATGTTGTCGCTCAAATCTGCAATCAAGCCCAACTTGTAAGCATTTTGGGGTTATATTGTGGCAGTTCGTACACAAAGCATAGGCAAGTATGGGCATAAAATGTGTTGAAAACATAGTTATCAACTCCCCCAAACTTAAACCTTTGCTTGTCCTCAAGCAAATAAAATAAGACCCACCCCTTAAAGGGAAACATCCAAGTAATTCCAGCTTATCCTAAAGTAACCTCAACAAGTATCAATTGGGACTAACCATTGCCCTCAATACAAATGCATCATTAACACATTTTAAGCTTTTGAGAACTATGGATCAAGTGTGATACAAGAGCATCAAGGGTTGACTCATTTCATCAAGGAGCTTTTCTCAAATACCTTGGTCATTATGGAACCCAAACTCACACATCCTCAACTCTCCCTAAGCGAACCTCACCTTTTAGAGTAATGACACACAAATCGAGGTTGATAGATTTTTCTCTCATTTCTCTCACAAAGAAAGTCTCAAGTCCGGCTCTAGGTACCATATGCTTGCCCTTTATGTATGTATCCACTAATGTAGGTTCTATTCAACTCAAGATCATATAGGGCTTTTGTGGAGTCATTGTAAAGGCTTTTGGGTAAGGGTAGGATATGTTTTTTTCAAGTGGGTTCAATCTTCCCTTAAGTACTTCTTTTGCTTCATTTTGGCACACTTTCTTGACTCATTTGAGTATTCACTTCTTTTTCAAGGGGTTAAAGAGACACACTGTCACTCTTTTTTTTTTTATGCAATTCAACACATTTCTCCTTTTTCCACTTTTTCACAACCTTTTTCTCTTTTGATTTCTTTGAATACCCTTTTTGACCTTATTCAATTTTTGGTCTTTCTTTTTGTCTTGTATTTTCTTCCTTTTTCATTGCCTTCCTTTTCTTTTGCTTTTGTACCCTTTACCACATTGTTTCCTTTCTTGTCCCCCCAAACTTAGACATTTGCCATCTACTCAAGGGAAGATTTGGGTGCCAAGAGATGATATCATTAAGAACGGGTATAGGCTTGTAGCTTTGGTTCTTGAAAGAAGAAGGTTTAAGGCTCAAAGGGGTTGACTAGGGATCATTTTATTGGTAGGTCATGGAATTGTTCAATCTTAGCATTTTGGATCAAGGAGAGCCTAAAATCACTTCTTAAGCCAAATTTCACCTAGGATTTCGCCTCAACAAACACTCAGGCAAGTTCTAGACCATCGGCTTGGGACTTAGACTCACAATTCGAATTCTCACCACACACACTCAAGGATTGCTAAAGACATCGAGTCGAGGGCCTACAATGACCTTAGTTATGATTCAAGCGCACAATGGCCCAACACGACCACATGATGATTGTTTGGTCAACACAAGAGACTCAAGGTTACAATTTTCACCATCCTAAACACAACATTATGTCTTTGACCATGGGATCAAAGGCGAATGTGTTAGGCCCAAGTGAAGCTCGCCTAAGGTCCCCTCAACTACGAAATATCGAAATCAAAAGAAAAAACAAATCAAAAACGGACTCAAACCCTTAAGAAGGTTGCCACGCCATCTATCATTGGGAAGAGCCACCCGGTACTTTACCTTTGGAAAGAACCATGGCATTAAGAAAACAAAGGGCTTATTAAAAACACCAAAACCAAAACAAAAAGCTATGAGCCTAACTACTGAGCTAAAAACAAAATTTTTTAACGAAAATAGAAAAATCGAATGATTATGTACAATAGGGGAGTAGAATATACAAACGGGAATGAATATATACATAAAGTCGAAAAGTAGCCAAAATGAGAATTTATATATAGGCCAACTATCAAATCCAAAAACATAAACTAAAAGTCAAATATATATGTACAGTCATCCAAATGTATCAAAATCAAAATAGTAGGGCGCACCCCCACGAAATAAAAGCTGGCATTGTCCCTAATGCCAACAACCAAAATAAGCATAAAAATCACAGAGAAAGGATATAGAGGGCTCCCTAAGCCTGGTCCACATGCATGGGGTCTCCGGTTATCCCCAGATCCTCTATAGTAGTCGGGACCTCAGACTGGTCTCCGGCCTGCTGCTCTAAAGCTGGTATAGGGTCCTGCTGCTGTACCGGTGGAACATCTGGTACATCACCGGGGGGAGTGACCTGAACCTCAGCCAAATCAATCACGACTCCCTCAGTGCTGGGCAACTTCCTCTTCTTCCTCAGTGGCCTGGGTGCTTGCTCCTGCTGTGGCTCAGGTACTGGGACTGCTGCTGGAGGGGTTGAATCCCCGAATAACAAGTCTAATGGCATCTGATTTTGCCATTAGCTTGTCCACATCTGCTCGTAGTACCTTTACCGACTCTTTTGATGCCCTGGACTTCCTCATTTTCTTGTGCTCCCGGGCCAACTTCTCCAGAGCAATGTTATGTGCCCCAACTGCCATAGTCAAGGTAGTCTGAGTCTCAATCACCTTCTGCTGGTTGGACAGGAGCATCTTCACTGTTTCCTCAATAGACGGAGGAACCTAGACAGTGGCTGGGGTAGACTGAGCCTCAACTGAAGTGGCTAATGTGGACAACTTGGATGTCGCAACTGATATCCAGTTGTTTAAACTGGCCAATGTCGTGGCTAGCTGCTGGGCTGTAAATGGGTTGGTCCAGGAAATGGGAACTGTAGGGCCAGCTGAAGAACTAGGGCCCATAGAAGAGGAAGGCCTATCAATTGGGACAGAAACAGCTGGAATGGATGGAAGCTCTGTAGAAGGCTCGACAGAAGTCTCTACCTCAACTGGCTTCTCAGACTGGCCAGTCGGGGCAGAGGTGGATGACTTACTTTTCTTATCCCCCTTTGGATTGTCTGGCCCCTGAATACTGAACCAGGAGAAGGAGGCCATTGGGCGCACTGTCACATCATAAGGCATTTTCTTCACCTTCAAATCCCTAAAATATCGTGTTAGAGTTTGGGGAAAGGGTAGTTCCACACGCTGTCGATCCCCATAGCAGTAATCGCCCTGTACATAACATTCCCCACATTGATAGGGAATCTAGCCATAATGTAAGCAATGAGCATAGCCCGGGGAAGAGGGATGGTCTGGTCATGTGAAGTGGGATCCAGCCTGTTGCAAACAAAGGTGAGCCACCCTCTCGCCTCGAAATTCAGGTTCTTCCTTAAGATTTTTACGCCCGCCTGCACCCAATCCGGAACAACACCCGGATGTGCCAAGAACTATGCCAACCATGGGCGAACCTCCTCCTTCATCGCCAACTTCTCCAAGTATTGGGTCTCGTCTTCATCCTTGAAACCCAAATAGTTATTAAGTGCTTTGCCCGAAAACACAACATTCTTGTTCCTCACTTTGGTCGCAGTAGAGTCCTTTTTGGTGTAGGCTACATTGGTGTAGAACTCTTTGACCATGTGTTCATTTGCATTTAACAACCCATCACTGAAGTGTTCCCACCCGCTTCTAGTTTGAAACTGTTAATAGACTTTGGGTAGAAGCGGAAATAAGTCCTTGGTTATTATTCATCTCTCAGGGATTCGATGTCTTTTGGACCACATTTCCTGGAATTTGTGAAAGGCCACTTGACTAACAAAACGGTCCTCCCACACTTCAGCTCTCCTCGTTCGTTCCACACCGCCAACCTCGGGTACCCCACTACCCGGGACCTCATCATCACTGTCAGCACTATCCCCAGATATTGAAGCTGTGGGGGAGGTGGATTACTTGCCGCTACCCGCTGTTGAGCCATCAGACGACTCACTGTATAACCTGTAGAGTTTGGGCTGGGACTGAGGGGACTTGCCCCGAATCAGCTGATAGTTCCTGAGAGGGAAGGTACTCACTCCCCGACCGCTCCTCATCTGTCACTACTTTCTTTCTTGTCTTTAGTTTTGGATGGGGAGTGAGTTTCTTCAGCTTAGCATTTCCTCCCCGAGAGGGTTCACCTCGACCGGGTTGTTTGGCACCGCGTCCTCTTTGTTTCACCATTTTTTGCACACAAACGATTCTACATTGTTAGTATAGGCAAGTGTAGTGTATTGTCAAACACATACTAAACTAGAACATCAAGAAGCAATGTTGCAGACAAGAGAAATGCGGGCCGCGCGATAAGGGATGCAGCCGCGCGGACCGTGCGATCAAGATCGCGGGCTGCACCAGATTATCAACAAGAACTGGCTTCTCTGAATCCAACCAACGCAGGCCGCGTGAAAGAGGAATGCGACCACGCGATGCTAGCACAGACCGCGCAATCAGGGACGCGGCCGCGCTAGTATTTCCTTAGCTTTCAGAATCAACATTAATGCGGACTGCGTGAACAAAGGACGCGGCCGCGTCAAGGGCATGCGGACCACAAGATCATAACCACGGCCGCGCTGGGTTACGAGTTCAAGGACAATTAGGGTTTAACACTTTTTTTCTTATTTCGTTCAAATTCTAGTATCCTACCTTTTCCCTACTTGATTAACATCATTGATAATCATGCCCAATACTTAAAGAATAACAAATAACTATCCTAATCACAAAACTAAGAAAAATAATGAAAAACGAAGAAGTTATAGCTACTGGGTTATGAACAAAATTAAAACTAACAGCTACATAATGATTAATGCGAGAAGAAGTTGCCAGGATTGTGAAGATTTAACTCTTGATGCTAGCAAAAATGAGGGTCTCAAGGTGAACAATAGATTTTTAGGGTTCAGAGATCAATTTGGCCAAAAGTTCTCAATGAAGCCCTAAGGGTCTATTTATAGAAAAAGATGGTGGGACCCAAACTTACCCTCTAGCGCGGCCGCGTTACCACGACCGTGGGTCGCGCTGGACTTACCTCATATCAGTTTGCATAAAACAGCTGACGCGGGCGCACAGATGTGGATGCGGCTGCGTGGGAACAATGCGGGCCGCTCAAATAGGTGCGCGGCCGCGTGTGTAAATTTCAGAGACTAACCAACCTCAAATCAAGCTGGTACGGACCGCACCAGAGGGGACGCGGCCGTACTGGCACTGTTCAGAGACTGTGCACTTTTGCACTTTGTTTTGCACTAGTTCACTGGTTCAATACAAGTCCTGCAACATCTCACAAATAATTAGCTCAAAATCCTAATCTATAAAGAAAATCAAAGAAAAAGAAAAAGAAAAAGATATGGGTTGCCTCCCAAGAAGCGCCTGATTTAACGTCGCGGCACGATGCATGTTACCATCATATCACTTCAAATGAATGAGTGCCACCACGTGGCTATCATCAATCTTTCCCAAATAGTGCTTGACACAATGTCCATTTACCTGGAACACTTCTCCATTCTTGTTTTTAAGATCAATAGCACCAAAAGGAGTTACAAAGACCACTTCAAAAGGACCACTCCATTTAGATTTGAGCTTCCCCGGAAATAACCTTAATCGGGAATTGAAAAGAAGAACCATGTTACCTACCTTAAATTCTTTACCCCGAGCATACTTGTCGTGAAGGAACTTCATCTTGTCCTTATACAAGGACGAGCTGGAGTAAGCATGAAATATAAACTCATCAAGTTCATTTAATTGCTCCACTCAGAGATTGGCTGCAACATCCCATTCCAAGTTCAACTTTCTCAATGCCCACAGAGCCTTATGTTCTAGTTCCACCGGGAGATGGTAAGCCTTACCAAACACCAACCGATATGGAGACATACTAATCGGAGTCTTGTAATCCGTCCGATAAGCCCAAAGAGCATCATCCAATTTCTTTGACCAATAGTTCCTATTAGCATTCACCATTTCGGAAAAAATACTCTTTATTTCTCGATTCGAGACTTCCACTTGACTGCTTGCTTATGGATGATAGGGGGTGGTCACTTTGTGGTTAACTCCATGAGTCGAAAGCCTTGTTGCAAAAATAGGACCCTCCATCACTAATGATAGCATGAGGGGTTCCAAACCTAGTGAAGATACTCTTTTTCAAAAATGCGACGACACTCCGGGCTTCATTGTTGGGAAGAGCCACGGCTTTAACCCACTTTGAAACATAATCCACCGCTATGATAATATATGTGTTAGCACAAGAGCTCACGAACGGGCCCATGAAATCAATGCCCCAAATTTAAAAAATATCTACCTCGAGAATTGTATTGAGAGGCATCTCATCCCTTTTTTAAATCCCACCGGCTCTTTGGCATACATCACATCTCTTCACCAAGTCGCTAGCATCTTGAAACAACGTCGGCCAATAGAAGCCGCAACTCAAAACCTTTGACGTTGACCTCACTCCCCCATGATGGCCACCATAAGGAGAAGAGTGGCAAGCCTCCAATATGTTCGTTTGCTTACTTCCCGACACAAATCTTCTTATCACCCCGTCTGTACAAATTTTAAACAAACAAGGCTCATCCTAATAAAAATCCAAGCTATCCCGCTTGAGTTTCTTCCTTTGGTTGGAACAGAGCTCACACGGGACATTGCCGGTCACAATAAAGTTGGCGATGTCCGCAAACTAAGGTATGTCACTCATAGAAACGGAAAGAAGATGCTCATCGGGGAAAGTATCATTTATCTCAACACCTTTGCTTGGTCTCCCCTCTTACTCTAGCTGGGACAAATGGTCCACAACTTGATTCTCGCTTCCCTTCCTATCCACAATCTCTAGATCAAATTCCTGAAGAAATAGCACCCATCTCATCAACCTTGATTTCGAATCTTTCTTTGTCATCAAATACCGGAGGGTTGCATGGTCCATGTGTATGATCACCTTCGCCCCATAAGATAAGAGCAAAATTTCTCCATCGCAAACACAATAGCCAAGAGCTCCTTTTTTATCACCGTGTAGTTTCTTTGGGCCTCATTCATCGTTTTGCTAGAATAATACTTAGGATGGAACATTTTGTTGATTCTTTGGCCAAGTACCACACCTACTGGCACATCACTCGCATCACACATAAGTTCAAAAGGCAATTCCCAATTAGGTGCGGTGATGGTGGGAGTTGTGGTCAACTTGTGTTTCAATAACTCAAAGGACTCCATACACCTCTCATCAAAGACAAACTTGACATCCTTTTCCAACAATTTACAAAGCGGGTTCACAACTTTTGAAAAGTCTTTAATCAATCGTCGGTAGAAACCGGCGTGACCAATAAAACTCCTCACCCTTTTGACAGAAGTAGGGGGAGGGAGCCTTGAGATCACCTCAATTTTTGCTTTATCGACCTCAATTCCATGTTTTGAGATTTTGTGACCCAACACAATACACTCTTGCACCATGAAGTGACATTTCTCCCAGTTGAGTACAATATTGGTTTCCTCACATATTTTCAACACCTTATCCAAGTTCACTAGGCATTCTTCAAATGAGTACCCCACCACACTAAAATCGTCCATGAAGACCTCCAGAATATCCTCCACCATGTCGGTAAAGATTGCCATCATACATCTTTGGAAGGTCGCCGGGGCATTACAAAGTTCAAATGGCATTCTCGAGAAAGCGAATGTGCCATACGGACATGTAAAGGTTGTCTTCTCCTGATCCTCCAAGGCAATGAGAATTTGATTGTACCCCGAGTAGCCATCAAGGAAACAATAATAATCCCGGCCCGCTAAACGATCGAGCATTTGGTCCAAGAATGGCAGAGGGAAATGATCTTTTCTCATGACCTTGTTGAGCTTTCTATAATCCATACACACTCTCCAACCCGTGACCGTCCGAGTAGGAATCAACTCATTGTAGGGATTAGTGACGACCGTCATTCCACCCTTTTTTGGCACACATTGGACCGAAGAGGTCCATGAACTATCCGAGATTGGATAGACCACACCGGCATCCAACCACTTGATAACCTCTTTCTTTACCACCTCTTACATAGCTTCATTTAATCTTCTTTGATGTTCAAGAGACGGACTTGCATCCTCCTCCAAAATGATCTTGTGCATGCAAAAAGTGGGGCTTATACCCCGAATATCCGCCAATGTCCATCCTATCGCCCTCTTGCACTTTTGTAGAACCGCCAAAGTGGCGTCACCTGCATGTTAGTTAAGCAAGACGAAAGAATAACATGCAAAGTGAAATTAGGACCCAAGTATTCATACCTGAGGCGAGGAGGAAGTGGTTTCAACTCCAACACCGGCGACTCCTCAATAGATGGCTTGGTTAGGGGAGTTTTGTGATTCTCAAGGTCCAATGATAACTTCCTAGGCTCATAAGAGTACGAGCCCATACCATGCAAAGAATTTACACATTCAATTTTCCCGGCATTATCATTAGCCTCCATGTTCAAAAGCACAGCTTCAAGTGGATCTTCAATATTAAGCATCGTGCTTGTGTCATCCACTATCACCGATGTGACAATTTTAACAAATGAGCACACCTCGGTGCTATTTGGTTGCCTCATAGACTTGCACACATGGAACACCACCTTTTGATCACCAACACGGAAAGTCAACTCTCCCGCCTCGACATCGACCAAAGCCTTCCCCGTAGCTAGGAAAGGTCTTCCAAGGATAATTGGGACTTCAAAGTCCACCACACAATCTAGTACACGAAGTCGGCCGTCAAGATGAATTTATCAACATGAACAAGGACATCATCGATTATACCCAAAGGCCGCTTCATTGACCTATCCGCCATTTGGAGCCTCATTGAAGCCGAGCGAGGTTGTCCGATTTCCAAAGTCTTGAAGACCGAATATGGCATTAAGTTGATACTCGCCCCCAAGTCATAAAGGGATTTTGCAAAGTCGGTACTTCTAATGGTACACGGGATAGTGAATGCGCCGAGGTCCTCAAGTTTTGGAGCCATGGAGTGCAAAATTGTGCTCACTTGATGGGTCATCTTGATTGTCTCATACTGCATTGATCTCTTTTTTGTAACCAAATCCTTCATGAATTTTGCGTACCCCAACATTTGCTCGAGTGCCTCCACCAAAGGCACATTGATAGTTAAAATCTTCATCATCTCAATGAATTTCTTAAATTGGTTGTCACCCTTTTGCTTGGCCAACCATTGAGGATAGGGCGGAGGAGGCCTAGGCAAGGGTGCCTTGGCTTTGGGCACCATTGGCTCGGGCATATCTATCACGTGTTCCCTAGACGGGTTCATGACCTCTTGTGTCTCCTCCTCAACCTCATGAATATCAATCCACACATCATTTTTCATACTTGGTTCCACTAAATCTTCAACCCCCAAAGGCATGTCATCACCACGCAACTCATCTTCATCAACTATGACTTGATTCTCTCTTGAGGCATGCACATCACTGCCTCTTCTACTTCGCATTGTCACCGCCATCACATGGTTATTGTGCCCACCCATAGGGTTTACTACCGTGTCACTTGGTAGAGCACCCTTTGGGCGAGTGTTTAAAGATTGGGAAATTTGACCAAGTTGTACCTCCAAGTTACGGATGGAAGTGTTGTGTGAAGCCAATTGTGCATCGGAGTCTTGGTTCTTCTTCATCATTTGTTCAAACATAACCTCAATTCTCCCAAATTCATTTACCGAAGAACTAGACCCTTGAGATTGAAACGGTGGCGGGTTGTTCGGTTGTTGAAACATCAGAGGCCTTTGAAAGCCTTGCCCCCGATTACCTTGACCATCATTGTTGTTCCACCCACCTTGACATTGTTGTTGTTCCAATTGTTGTTGTTGTTTCTGTTCCAATTTCCACCATTGTTACCTTGATTCCCCCAATTATTGTTTTGGTTATTCCAATTCCAATTTCCACCATTTTTTTTGTCGATTATTGTTATTACAATTTCCGCCTCCTTGTTGATTGCCCCAATTCCCTTGGGATTGCCATTGTTGATTGCCTTGGTTTCCTCTATTTCCTTGGTAGTTATTGACATATTGACAATCCTAACTTTGCTCATCATAGCACTCATTTGAATAACCACCACCATCATCATAGTTATCACAATTTCCTTGAGGTTGTTGCCCTCTTTGCCTTCTTTTCATCATATTCACTCCTTCCATGGCATTGACTTGGCGGGGTTTTGAACTTGTTGCAATTGCACCTTTACCAATTGGTTCATTGTTGTTGTAAGTTCGGCAATGGCTTGGCCGTGATCATGCAACTCCTTATGCAAATATATGACATTAGGATCACCTTGAGGAACGTTTACTCGGCTTTGCCACGCCAAAGAAGTATCGTCCATTTCATCTAACACATCACAAGCTTCATTGTACGAGAGCTTCATAAAATTTCCACCCGCCAATTGGTTCACAATACATTGGTTAGTTGTGTTGATGCCCCTATAGAACGTTTGTTGAATCATCACATCATTCATATAATTATTTGGACACTCTTTGGCCATAGTTCTAAATCTCTCCCATATTTAATGCAAAGGTTCCCTTGGCTCTTGTTTGAAAGCCAAAATCTCATCGCGGAGTGCCGCCATGTGACTTGGAGAAAAGAACTTGGCAATAAACTTGTCCGCCAATTCATCCCACGTTGTGATGGAATGATTTGGAAGCCTTTCTAACCTATCCAATACTTTACCCCGAAGAGAGAACGAGAAAAGCCTCAATCTCAAAGCATCCTCTGACACATTGGTTTGTTTACTCCCCCAGCAAGTATCTACGAACCACTTCAAGTGCTTGTATGCATTTTGGTCGGAGGCGCCCGTAAAATACCCTCTTTGCTCGAGAAGCGTCAACATGACATTGATGATTTGAAAATTCCCTGCTCGGATTTGGGGAGGGACTATGGCACTTGCATAACCCTGGTTCGGAAGGACCCTTGGAGATACTCTTGGTGGAGGCGGAGGAGGGTCTGGGATTTGGTCATTTGTATTGGCATTTCTACCTCTCTGTGGTACTTGAGGTACTGGAAGCTCATCTAGCTCAACATCCTCAACCTCCGCCGCGACCACGTTGTTAAGAGGGACATTTCCGTTTAGGGCCATGTATACCTGATGGATCGACACAAATAAAGTTAGTAAACAGAAGGAAAGAGAAGCAAAACACAAAAATAGATACGCAAATAGTCAATACCGTAAGCTCCCCGGCAACGATGCCAAAAAGTGATCGTAGCAAATTCAACATTACACTACGGTAGGAAGAGCGGGCGCTAAGACTTTTACCCGAATAGTGGTATCGGGGTCGATTTTCCACAGGGAGCTTGGAATGGAGTTGTGTATTTGTATAGACTAAGAATGTGTTTGTGCTTCTAATTGTACTTCTAACATTTTTGGATTTTCTTGTTATCAACTACTATTATCAACTAAGGGTAGGATAAATTACGCTAAAGAAATAGTTGCTAAGAAGTAATTAATATAGAGAAAGGCACTAGGGTCATGGCATCACCTAGGTGGTTAACTAACGGGTAGAAGCTACTAACAATAGATTGACATATTTGGGATCAATGTTATAATCGTTGCACAATTGTACCCGCTCTCACACCTCTTGGTAGAGAGACCAATTTTGCCCAGTTAACTCTCTCAAGAACAATTGTGTAGGCCAATTAGACCAAGCAACTTAGGTTCAAGTAGGGTGATTACTCTCTCGAGGTTTAACCCGTTAACTGGGACTACCATTTCTCATGGGTCCATCCCAATTCCTTGGTGGGTCAATTTTGGGGTCATAGACTCTCTTTCTCAAGAAGGGTCAAGACCCACTAAGCTAGAATCAATGTTTGCAACCACTAATCCTTAATTAAACCATAAAATTAACCCAAATAACAAACACCCAATATCAATATATCATTAATAAGTAACACCCATCAATTACTCACACTAGGGTTGAGCCACAACCCTAGCTAATGGGTCTAGCTGGACATAATTAGAGAGAAACTGAAGAAATAGAAGATGAAACAACAATATTAATTAATTGCTAATGTTAAACTACAATAATCTATGATGAAATAAACTCAAAATGCCCAAAATAGGCTAAAATAAATGTCTCACAAGCGCAGCAGCTATCAGGTATATAAAACTTAACCTAAAAATGGCAAATGTTCTATTTATAGTGGGCTGGAAAAATCGAACAAAAATGCCCTTGCGGGGTCAGTGCGGGCTGCACAAACATGACCGTGGCCACACTTGGCTGTTTGACTTCTAATTCTTGCTCTCTGAAACAGGTGTTGCGGACCGCATAAAGTTGACACACGACCGCATGGAGACCAGCGCGGGCCGCGTGAACTTGTTATGCGGCCGTATGAGCGGCTTGTGAATGGACTCTGAACTCTTATGGTGCTGTCCGCGTGAACCTGTGGTGCGGCCGCATTGATTGGGCACGGACCACGTGAGCTTGGCCGCGGTTGCATCGCTTGCTACTAGAAAATACAACTCTCTGAACTTCTTTGGCACGATCGCATGTCATGATTGAGCGGCCACATGAAATGGACTTGTAACTTATGCCTTCTCTGAACTTATTTGAAGCGGCCGCATGACATGATGGTGCGGTCTGCACCAAGCTCTGAATTTCTTCACTTCAATGATCTTCAACACTTGAGCAGGTTTCACTCCATTTTGAGCCGATCTTTGATGATTGTCATCTTGTCGCTCAGACCTGCAATCAAGTGCAACTTGTAAGCATTTTGGGGTTATATTATGGCAATTTGTACACAAAGCATAGGCAAGTATGGGCATAAAATATGTTAAAAACATAGTTATCAGGCACTTCTTTTCATTGATTTTGTACTTGGCATTCCAACACCCTCCTCTGAAGAATTTTTGGCAGATTACTTCTTTTTCAGAGATCTCTTGACTAAGGAACTTGGTTTCTCGGCAGATTCCTTATCCACTTCCACTACAGAAATGTTCTTGTCACACACAATCTCTCCATTTTTCACTAGTGTCTTTTTCTTCTTCTTGCTACTCATTTTTCTCTTCTGCAGGGCAGACTCAAGAGCCTCCTTTGTCTGCAACCTAGTAGTAGGTCGCTTAGGAGAGGGCTAAGGAGTGGCTATTGGCCTCCTTCTGGCAATGAACGCATCTAGAGCACTATTATCCTGATCTTCTTTATCACTGGACCTCATAGCAGGAGCCAAAATTTCCAAAGGCTCAACAACAAAGTGAGGAGAAGAAGTAGGGTCGAAACTCACCTGGAATAGGATCCTTGACCTGTTTCCTCAAGAGAGGGGTCTGATCCTTCAAGAAAGGTCCCAATAGTTTCTTCTGGTGCATGATTTTCAAAGAGCAGCACAGTTCCTTCTAACACCAACAACTGAGTCTCTTCTCCCCTGAGACTCAGACATAGTAAAAGTGACCCTGTACAATATTTCGTCAGTAGATATGGTCAATGTGTTTTCTATGGCCTTTGTCTCTTGAGATTCCATGGGTTCCACAAACTCAAAGACAAGATCACTTGAAGACTAATTAACATTAACCTCATAAACCTTTTCTGCATATGAAGTCTCACTCTGTTCTCCATTTTTGCTTTGTTTTGTGAGAGCATTAGGCGACAGAGATGAGAAACTATCGAGTTGGGGGGTTTCTTAGTTATTAAAACTTAGGGGGAGAGAAGGGTATGAGGTAGTGGTGAGAGAGACAGAAGGTGAATGAGAATCAGGTTTAGGTGCTTCAATGGGAATGTTAAGTGGTGTTTCACTAGGAGCGGAAGAGTTGAGGGTTTTCTTAGGAGATATGGGAAGGGTTTTTGATTTTCATCCATGGTAGATGATGAGTTGTGAAAGATGATAGAGATGTTGAGGATGAGAGATATGATTGTTCAAGGTTTGGAGATGATAGGGTTTTAAGAAAAAGAGAGCAATTATGAGGGTGAGATAAACAAGTTCTGAAACGATGGTAGATTTTTGGGAATATGCAACGTTTCAGAGGGAAGTGAAGGGATTTAAATAAAAAGACGTGACATACAGGGTCTGAAAAGGTTGATGATGTGGCACTTAACTCTTTGTTTGTTTTTGAGATATGTATGAGGAAATCATGAGACTACTAACCTGTGGTACAAGAATCGGGTTCTTGGCCGGTCATTAAAAAATTCTCCACCCTGTTTTACCGCTCATGAAGTGCTTTTACAGTTTCTATAATCATTATGTGTGTCTACCTGCAACGGTATTGAAGTGAGTTAGACTTGGCCGGAAAATACTTCAGCTAATTTTACCTGAATTTGACTATCATAGTGATATGGTAGGAATCAGGTTCTCAATTCGGCTTTATTAGCCCCAGTTCTAACCCATTTCTCTCATAATGTTCTCTGCTCCATGCTTTGGTAAAGATATCTGCAATTTAGTCTTCTGTACTGCGGAACTTCATGTAGATAAGCCCCTTCTCCACATTGTCTCAGAGAAAATGATGTCTCATATCAATATGCTTGGTTCTTTTAATCTGGACCGATTCTTGGACATGTTGAGTGCACTTGTACTGTCACATAGAAGAGGTACACAGTTAGTGTACACACCAAAATCTTCCAATTATTGTTTGAACCATAGGATCTGAGCACAGCAGGAAGCTGCAGCAACATATTTTGCTTCAGCTATTGAAAGCGCAACTAAATTCGACTTCCTTGTTCCCCATGAAATGAGGCATGAGCCTAGAAAATGGGCCATTTTAGATGTGCTTTTCCTGTCCAGAAAATAACCTACATAGTCAGCATCAGCATACCCAATAAGATTGAAATTATCACCTAAAGGATAGTATAGAACCAAGTTTTGTGTTCCCTTAAAATATCTCAAAATTCTCTTGGCAGCCTTCAGATGAGATTTCTTGGGATTTGACTGAAACCTTGCACCTAGTCCCACACTAAAGACAATATCTGGCCTGCTTGCAGTGAGATAGAGAAGAGACCCAATAATGCCTATATACATGGTTTGATTTATAGGAGATCAATATTCATCCATGTCCAGTCGAGTAGCAGTGGCAATGGGAGTGTCAATCACTTTTGATGCTTCCGTAGCAAACCTCTTCAGAAGCTCTTTGATATATTTCTGCTGACTGATGAATGTTCCCATTGTGGACTGCTTCACTTGAAGACCCAAGAAGAAATTCAACTCACCCATCATGCTCATCTCAAACTCACTTCCCATGAGTTTTGCAAATTCCTCACATAGTGAATCAGCTATCGCCCAAAAAATGATATCATCAACGTATACCTGAACAATGAGCAGGTTCCTCCCTCGTTTGTTCAGAAACAAAGTGTTGTCAATTTTTCCTCTTGCAAAGCCATTTTCCAAGAAAAACTTTGACAATCTTTCATACCAAGCTCGAGGAGTCTGCTTCAACCCATAGAGTGCCTTACCTAATTTGAACATATGATTTGGATGTTCATGATATTCAAAACCTGGAGGTTTCTTTACATAGAATTCTTCTTTGAGGAAACCATTCAGAAATGCACTTTTGACATCCATTTGGACCAAAGTGATTCCATATATGATGCAAATGCAATAAAGATTCTGATAGATTCATTGCGAGCAACCAGAGCATAAGTCTCATCATAATCAATTCCTTCCTCCTAATTGTAGACCTGGACAACTAACCTTGCCTTGTTCCTTGTAGTGTTCCCATGTTCATCAAGCTTGTTCCCAAACACCCACCTGGTTCCTATGATGGTGCGATCTGAGGGTCTAGGTACCAGGTGCCACACTTTTTTCCTTACGAATTGATGCATCTCATCTTACATTGCTCCAGGCTGCATCTTTTATGGCTTCTTTAATGTTTTTAGGCTCCATTTGGGAAAGAAAGGCTGAGAAGGCAAATGAATTTTTGGATTTTGATCTGGTTTGCACTCTTGAATCCAGAGGGGTAATTATGTTGTCAGGAGGATAGGAGCTTTTATGTTTCCAGTTGGGCGCTTGAGCTTTATTTGTAGAGGAGCTTGGTAAATCTAACTGGTTCCCTTGTATCATTCTTTAATCTACATGTGGAGTACTTCGAATTGCATCAACCACCCTTTCTTCAGCTTCAATAGTTGTAATTGTAGTACCTAGTTCCTCTCCGGCTGATGAGGAAGAGACGACATTGTCTTTACTTATCTCCTTTACTTGACTCATCATATCTGCCTTTCCATTTTCCGTATAAATGACCTCACTTGGAACTAGCAGAGGCTCTACATCTTGATCATCCTTATTGCTTTTTTCACAAAAGAGGTAGGACTCGTCAAAGATTACATGTACACTCTCCTCTACACACTGAGTTAGCTTATTGTACACCTTTTAAGCTTTACTTTGAGAGGAGTATCCCATGAAGATTCCTTCATCACTCTTACCATCAAATTTTCCAAACTGATCATTTCCATTGTTGAGAACATAACATTTGCACCCAAATGTTCTTAAGAGAGTCAGCTTGGGCTTCCTTACATTCAATAACTCATATGGAGTTTTGTTCAAGAGAGACATGATCATGCACCTGTTCACCAAGTAGCAGACAGTGTTAACAGCTTCAACTCAGAAGTTCTTAGCAATCCCACTATCGATCAACATTGTCCTTGCCATTTGTTTAAGGGTTCTGTTCTTCCTTTCCACAACTCCATTTTGCTGTGGAGTCCTAGGGGCTGAGAAGTTATGGTTAATGCTATTCTCATTGCAGAAACCATCAAACTTAGCAATATCAAATTATGTTCCATGATCTATTCTAATGCATGCTACTTTTGATTCCATCTTCACTTGAATTTTCATCACAAAAGCTACAAAAACTTCAAAGGTTTCATCTTTTATTCTAAGGAACAGGGTCCTAGTGAATATGGAATAGTCATCCACTATTAAAAAAATGTATCTTTTTCCTCCCCTGCTTTGCACTCTCATAGGACCATATAGATCTA
Organism: Nicotiana glauca; assembly: GCA_026770625.1. NCBI lineage: Eukaryota > Viridiplantae > Streptophyta > Magnoliopsida > Solanales > Solanaceae > Nicotiana > Nicotiana glauca. The sequence goes on along the minus strand of MU671789.1, from coordinate 81,785 downwards.
TGTGAATGAGACCAAGTGGTTTTGAGGTGATGACATCCTTCTTAAACTTGGATGAAGATTTCACATGCTTCCCTCTAGCATAGACATCACAAAATTTGTGCTCCATGAACTTTGGCTTGGGCAGACCACGAACCAGGTCCTTTTAAACTAGCTTATTCAATACAGAAAAGCTTGCATGCCCCAGTCTTCTGTGCCACAGTTCAACATCATCATCAACTACTTTCAAGCAACTCAGATCACCACTTTGTAGGGACTCAAAATTAGCAATGTAGATATTCTTGTATCTTTTGGCCACAAGTACCACTTCACCCGTTACTAGATTTGTAACTATGCATATCTTTGACAAGAACTCCACCTTGTCTCATTTATCATATATTTGAGAAATACTCAAGAGACTGTACTTAAGACCATTGACATAGTACACATTCTCAATTAAGTGAACGAGTGATTTTCCGATCTTTCCAACTCCAAGAATGTAACCCTTTTCCCATTACCAAAGGATACATTCCCTCCTTGCAAGGCTTTTAGTGAAAGAAAATCCATGTTATTCCCAGTCATGTGCTTTGAGCATCCACCATCCATGAACCATTTTTGACTGTTTCCTTTCCCTATTCCCTACAAAAGGAGATCACGAGTTAGATTTAGGAACCCAAGTAAGTTTGGGTCCTTTGTAATAAACAAGAGGATGAATAAGTTCTCTTCTAGTACATGCAGGAAACATGCGCTTTTTATGGGTGGCACCGGGTCCCTTTTTAGCAGTTACTCTCTTAGCAAGAACTTTGTTTTTCTTAAGAGACTGAACCTTGGCTTGGCAATTTCTTTGAAATGCCCATTGTTCCCATAGTGGGTATACAACCAATTATCAGGTACAGTAACATACTTGCAATGAGGGTTATAAGGAGTTCTCTCCCTTTGAAACCCTATTCCATTCCTATGTCCATCATTGTTAAAGTACATGGCAGTAATAGCATCTAAGGACCAGGTCCAGTTAAGAGACTTCTCAAGATTATTTTTTACTCTTTCCAATTCTGCTTGAAGTTGTCTATTTTTCTCAAGCTTAGCATATAGACTAGTTTTACAGCATTTAACTCATTTTAAGTCTAATATGTGCTTCACTAGCAACTTCTTTCCCTTTCTCAGAATTCCCAGGCCTACATTCTTTTTTGAGTTACTCTATTGTTTCCTTCAAGTCTATAATCACAACTAATAGGTCATCTCTATCTTTCACTAAGGCATTAACTTTCTCCACTAAGTCATATTTTTCTTTACTGAACTTTTCGATGGTTTCTTTTAAGTCAACAACTGCTACCATCAAGACGTCTCTTTCATATTCTATACTAGCAACTTTCTCAGTTAGAACCTCCTTTTCATTTTCCAGATTACATATAGTTTCCTTCAGATCAACCACACAAACTACCAGGTCATCTTTAGTTTGTTCAACATCTCTTAACTCTATGGTTAAGGCATCCTTATCATCTACAAGACTATGATAGGCATCGATTATTACATTGGCTAATGACATGCGTTTCTTAGGAGAGTAGGATTTCAATTTTCTTTGAACGTCCATGAAATTTACCTCATCATTGTCATCATCTTCATCATTGTTTGAATGAACTATCAAGGAAAATATTGAATCATATTCATTTTCTTCACTTTCAACAGCCATCATAGAACTATAACCTGCATCATTTTCTTCTTCAGACTCACTGGAGGAATCTCCCCATGCTGTAAGAGCTTGCTTCAGAACATTGTCAGCGGTGTTCTTTCTTTTGAAGCGTTTGCTCTTTGCTGCTTTATCAGGGTTGTACTTGAAGATTTCTTGCTTCAGTAGAGGGAAATCTTTGATGAAATGCCCTAGGTTACCACATTTATAACAGAGGTCATAATTCTTTGGTCTGCTAGAACTGCCTCTTTTTGGTATGGCTCCATTCCTTTAGACCATCTTCTAAAACCTTCTGGTTAAGTAAGTTATGTCACTGTCCTCCTCACTTGAGTCATTGCTTTTAGCTTTGAGTACCAAATTCTTTTCCTTCTTTGGTTCTTTTCTTTTATTGTCCTTCTTCTTCTTCATTTCATAGGTTTTTAGATTTCCAAGTAGCTCATCTTTAAGATCCTTTGCTTTAGTAATGGCATCCACTTTACTCTCCTATGAACTGGGCAAAACACTAAGAATTTTTCTCACAGCTTGTTCCTAGGAATGATTTCTCTAAGCGAGTGTAGCTTATTTATGATAGACGTGAATCTTGTGTGCATGCCTTGAATGGATTCATAGTCCTTAATTCTGAAGAGCTCATACTCAGTGGTGAGCATGTCAATCTTAGATTGCTTTACTTGAGTGGTTCCTTCATGGGTTGTTTGTAAAAATTCCCATATTTCCTTGGTAGACTTACATGCTAAGATCCTGTTGTATTCATCAGGTCTTATGCCGCACACCAAAATTTTATTGGCACGAAACGTTTTCTCCACAACTTTCCTATATGCATTATTGTATTCTTTCCAAGTTTTTGGCATCGTCTCTGGATGATCTCCGACCTTCTTTGTTGGGACATAAGGACCATCACATATAATATCCCACAACTTAGAATCTTCTGCCATGATGAAGTCATGCATTCTTGTCTTCCACCACCTACAGTATTATCCATTGAAAGTGGGTGGTCTGTATAAATATTGACCCTCTTCGAAATATGGTAGAGCAGCCATGAGGATCCTTTCTAGGTGTTCCTGAAGAAAGAACTCGCTCTGATACCAATTGATAGAATATATGAGACCACCAAACTATATACAGACCAAGTCCTAAATAGGTTTCCGTAGAGAATGCTAATGTAACCGTAAGCAAATAGAACATGGAACTTTTACGTGGAAAAATCCCTACTCAAGGGGATAAAAAAACACGACCTACACTGGTAGGATTTCAACTTCACTATGAGCAAACTTCATATTACAACCTATGAATCTAGGAATTAAACTCTTAATCCCTCACTAGTAATACACCTATTACATGCCACTTTGCAATACACCTATTACAAAGACTTCAGCTCATGACTAACTCTAGTCACGACACAAACACTGAAACTTTATGGTTTACAAGAGGTTCCTAATTAAATCTTCTAGATAAGCAAAGTAGGAATTACAACGAAAAACAATGACAAAGTTACAACTCAACTTAGGACACAAGAGACTTGCTGTAGGAATTGGTCCGTAGTGGCGTTGTACTTTGTTCTTGATGCACTTGAGAATTGAATGCTTGATAACGCGATGGTTGGAGTGCTTGAATGAATTATCAAATGTTCAAGTGATGTTTTGTTATAATACTATTTGTTAATACAACTTGGATGACATTATTTGAATGATGTAATCACTTGGTTGGTCAATAGAGAGTACTGTTGTACTGTGCTGCACTATTTTCGTGTACACTGCAAAAAGTGCAGCCGACAGTCACTTTCCAACTGTAGATAGTTGACTTCGTACCGATGTCAGGGAAACCCAAAGGGATTAGGTCCCTGTGTTGCTTTTTATCTTCTGAAGCCATAACAACTCAACTTAGCCTAAGTCGATTGACTAAGCTGTATACCAAGTGTATCAGGTCCCTTATCTGGTTCTTTGACAATAAGTTTGTTAAATCATCAAAATATAAAGCTAAGATGCTGTAAACTCATCATCTTCTTTAAATATCTGAGACTCTAGAATATTTAGTTATTTATTAAGTACAACAAATATCCAAGATATTACTCCATAACTTTCTAGAAACTTCTTCTAATTATAATTTTTTTTTCCAAAAAATCAACTTTAATTTGTCACACTTCCACTTATAGTGATTTTTTGGAAGCTATCCCAAGCTTGTCGCAGAAGAACTCAACTGATGCTTTAGGACGAGTCTTGGTGATGATCTCAACACTATTTTTCTGGTTCGTCTTGCTTCCCGTAAGACAGATGGTTCTTTCATTGGTCCAACAAAGAAACAGGAATATGTACTGACAAAATTTTCATCTTTGAAGCGAGCTGGCTTAATAATAGTTCTTTTTGGTCTTCCCTGTAACATCCCGTACATTCAGACTAGATGTGAATATATTAAATGTGTATTAATTTAATATTTTAGACATATGAATTCCCATAGGGATTATTATTGGTGAAAATAGTTATTTTAGAATCAAGATGGAAAGTGAGGTGCATAAGATTCGACAAAATCGACTAAGTTTGCAGAAGGTCTGTCTTCTAGCAGGGTTTAGTGAAAATGTGTAGGGAACTTGGGAAAACACAAAGTACTAAAGTTATAGGCCTTTTAAATATATTTCCAATGATATATTGTGGATCCCAAATGGAGCACTGTGCTAAACGTTATGCCCGTTTTACAGAATATTGCGTAACCACCGTGTTCGACCGCGTTTGACCGTGACCGCGGTCATGAGGCAGTGCTCTAGCTATTTACCATGGTCGGGACCGTGGTCAGGCCTACTGGGGCATGGTCGCCAACTTGGGAAGTCATTTTTATTTAGCCCTATTTCATCCCCCACAGCCCCAAAGCATAAAAACTTGCCCTAGAAAGGAACGCTCTCAAAAACCTAACTCCTTAAGGGTCCCTCTACCACCCAAGGTGAGTTCTAATGGTGATTCTAAGTCAAGTTAAATTTCTCAACATCTTATTAACATGGTTAAACCCTCCATATTATTAGATATTCGATTGGGACATCGTTATTGAGAGAAGAAACCCTAGAACTTGAATTCAAGAGGATTGAACTTCAAAAAGGTAATGTCTTCACCTTCTAGTTGATTCTAGTATTGGATTAATAATTATAAACTCTAGGTCATGAGATATGAGTTGATGGGTTGATAGAAAAGCATGAACAATTATAGGTTTTGGGTGTTGATTGTTGATTATTGGTTAAGAGAGTTGTTTACCTTATGGGTGATAAGGAATAATATTGATTATAACCATTTGAGACTTTAGAATTCATTTAGGAGCAAGAGAATGGGTTATTGGGTGTAGAGACACCATAATAAGGAATATGAAGCTTTATGCCACCAAGTGTTTGAGAAAATGCCTATGTGACCAAAACATGAGTATTATTGCTAATATGGAATACCTTTGACTTGTATTGATATAGATTGAAGTTGAAAGGGTTGGAGAATGTTGTATTACACTCAAGAATAGGAAGTTAAGGTATGTGAGGCTAACTCTCTATGTTTGGAAATTTTAATGATTCTCCCTACATCACGTTTCTTTTATGACGTTACCAATTGCCTCAGAAATACAGTTAAGCCTAGTTCCTTGAATAGTTGTAGAAATTCTATTCTTTAGCTTCATAACTCATTCATGACTTTCATTCTGAACATTGTGAGCTCAATGCGTATTCAATATATACTTGGGTTTGATGCCCCCGAGTCTTAGTGTAAATTACTTAGTATGCCATAAACAGTTGAGGTTTCAGTGTTCATAATTAGTTCAAGAATACATGTTTCAGTCTAGTTCTACTCGGTATTCCAGTATTATGTAACTTAGTGTGATCCAGTATTCTAGTATCATATAACCTAATGTGATTAAGTATTTCACTATCATGTATTGCAGTATGATTCTTAGTTCCTAATTTTAAATCCCTGAATATTGAACACTTGTATTTGGGCCTGAGGCCGTAGTTTATATACTTTATGCAGACTTGGGCCTGAGGCCGTAGTTTATGCTTTACGCATGTTTGGGCCTGAGGCCGTAGTTATGTATACATATACTTGGGCCCGAGGCCGTAGCTTGTGCACATATATATTGGGCCCGAGGCCGTAGCTTATTCAGATAAAAATGTTGTTCATCATTCAGAAGAGGGAGTATTCATATCCTTACTTCCTTTGTTAAGTTTAATTATCAGTTATCATTTCAGTTTCAGTTTTGATAGTTATTATTTCAGTTATCAATTATCAATTCTCAGTTATCAGCTTAGTTTCAGTTTCAGCATTTTTAATTCTTTCTTTCAGTTGCTTTACATACCAGTGCAATTCAAATGTACTGACGTCCCTTTGCCCGAGCCTGCATCTCATAATGCAGTTAATGATGTACAGGTTGATGATTCAGAGCGCTAAGATTCTCATGCCAACTATTTGGTGATCCCCAGTTCTTTCGGGGCATTATCATTACCTTACAATCTTTAGTATTCTCAAATAGTCAGTGTTTTCATTACTTCATTAAAGGCTTCATACACTAGAGTAATAGTTAGACAGAGTCTCAGGATTTTCATGTTAAGCTATGTTGGTTGCAAAATGTTTCAGAATTATATTAGTATTTCCGCACTTTAATTTATATCATCCAGACTTTTAGTATATCAGCATGTGTTAGTTTATCTTCTGTATTTAGTATATTATGGTATCACATGTTGATTCAGCCAGCTAGTTGGTTCAATTGGTCACATGTAGTCAGGTACCGAGTACCGTGTTACATCCAGCCCCAAGTTCGGGGCGTGAAATTCCCAAACCACTCAAATCATCTTCTTGCTGAGTTTCATGTTGTTGAGGTCCAAGAATCTCCCTTTCTCTTAACTCCTTGGGGGCTCTATTATCTAAAGAAGCACCTGTAATGGGCAAGATTGAATCACCATTATCTAAGGTTTTTGAACTCCCTCTATCCAATACAGCTCCATAATACAAAGACACATCGTCTAATATGATATCCATTGAGACAACAAAGAGATGAGTTTTAAGATCCATGCACTTCCATCCCTTTTTTCTTTCATCATATCCGACAAAGATGCATTTCCTTGCCTTGACATCCAACTTGCTCCGTTGAGAATCCATAATGTGAACATTTAAAATAGAGTCAAAATCCTTGAAGTTTTTCATGCTAAGCTTTTCTCCAAACATTAATTCATAGGCAGACTTGATATTGTTTGGAGAAAGCGGCATCATGTTAATCACATACGCTGCACATTTCATACCTTCAGCCCACAAGGCTCTAGGTAAATTCTTGGCATAAAGCCAACTCTTACATGTCTCGACTAAGTGTCGGATCTTCCTTTCAGACACTCCATTTGGTTGTGGTGTATCGTCATAACTAGGGATTCTAGTTCATTTTACATTCTTTTTTACTTGAGTTTCGATTAAAATGTATACAAAATAGTCCCAAAGGCTTACGTGTTGTACTTTTTTGTAGGGTTTGGTAAAAAAAGTGAGAATTAGCCAAAACCAGCTCAAAAAAGAGTGAAACATGCACAAGTACCAAGAACAAGTCAAAGCACAGCTGCAACAAACCCACCGCGGCCGCAATCCATTTAGTACGGTCCGCAGTGAGGAGATTCAGAGAGGTGCACTTTTGGAGCCAAAGGCAATGCGGTTCGTGAAGGATTTCTTGTGGCCTAAATATCCTCTTCGCAGCTGCAATACATTTTGTGTGGTCCACGGAGAGGGGGGTTCAGAGAGTTGGGAGTTTGAAGATGAAAGCCAATGCGGTCCGCGGTCCTTTTTGTGCAACCCAGATTTGAAGCCACCTCAGCCTCGGTGCATTTTATGCGGCCAGCGATGGCCGGATTCAGAGAATGTATAATCAAGCGAAGAAGCATCATCGCAGTCTGTAATGCATTTTATGTGGACCGCAGTACCTCGTCAGGGGTATTTTTTTCCAAAAAATTCGGCCTAGTATAAATACTTTTTTACATTTTTAGGTCATCTTTCATAATCTAACTTTCAGCTGAGCACGTGAACATCGGTTCTTGACTATTTTGACTAATTTTACAGTGGGTTTATCATTGTATATTCAATTATTAGCTTGTAATCAAATTATATGGGTTATTTTTCATCTATTTATCAGTTTTCTTCCATTATTATGAGTGGCTAGACACATTATCTAGGGTTGTGGCTCAACCCTAGTATGGGTATTTGATGGGTCTTTGTTTTAAGGATTAGATGTTTATGGGTGTTTGATATTTGGACCGATTTATGCTTTCCATGTTGAATTAGTGGTTGCAAACACTAATTTGTGCATATTTGACTTGGGCTCTTCTTGAGAAAGAAAGTTTGAGTCTAGAAAAATCAGTTCAACAAGGAATTGGAGTGTAATCAAGAGATTGATAGCCCCAATTAATAGGTTGAACCTAGAGATAGTAATACCGAACTGAGTATGTATTGCTTGCACAATTTTGACACCTAATTGGTCTTGAGAAAGTCAATTAGGGCAAAGTCACTTGAGCTACCGAGAGGTATGAGTGAGTAGTTTCGTACATTGGCTATATCGTAATTCCCAACATAACAACCTTGCCTTAGATTTTAGATCCCGTCAAATATTCACCTAGGAGAGAGTCACTTCCCTAGTGCCTCTTTAACCATTTAGAAAACCCTTAAAGCATTTTACTCTTAGCTTAATTTAGAATCTCATTAGCATAAAAATAGAAGTAATCAAAAGACCAACTATGATTGGAAGTGCAAATTAAAATCACTATGCATTGCTAATTTAGATAGGAATCCAAATCTCAACCAATTCTAGCTCCCTGTGGATTCGATCTCGACTATCTCGTGTAAATGCTGCTTCAACCATTCTTGCCACTTTGTAGTGGTGTAGGGTTGGCCTCGATAACTTTTTGGCGCCGTTGCCAGGGACAACTCCACCTTATCCTCAAAGGCTAGTGAAGTAAAAAAATGAGAATCAGTTTAAGAAATTCATTGACATGATGAAGAGCTTATCCATTAATGTGCCTTTGGTGGAGGCTCTAGAATAAATGTCGGGTTATGCTAAATTCATGAAAGACTTGGTGACAAAGAAAAGATCCATGGATTGTGAAACTATCAAGATGACCCACCAAGTGAGTGAAATAGTGCATTCGATGGCTCCGAAATTAGAAGATCTCGGTGCTTTCACCATTCCTTGCACCATTAGGAGTGCAGACTTTGCTAAAGCTCTATGTTATTTGGGGGCAAGTATGATGCCCTACTCAGTTTTCAAGACTTTGGGTATTGGGCAACCGAAGCCGACTTACATGAGATTGCAAATGTCGGATAGATCAATGAAGAAACCATTGTTTATTATTGATGATGTTATTGTCCGAGTGGACAAATTTATCTTGCCAGTGAATTTTGTGATTCTTGCCTGCGAGGTCGATTTTGAGGTGCCTATAATCTTGGGAAGACCTTTCCTTACAACTGGGAAGGTCTTAGTTGATGTGGAAACAGGGAAACTCACTTTCCGAGTCGGTGATGAAAAAGGGATCTTTCACGTGTGTAAGTCAATGAAGTAGCCAAATTGTACTAAGTGTGCTCATTTTTGGATCTTGTCATGGTAGTGATAATTGATGATACTAGTGCAATGATCAATGTGGAGGACCCTCTAGAGGCGGTTTTGTTGTATTTTGATTTAAATGAGAATGAAGGTCGTGTGGAGTGTATCAATGCTTTACATGGAATAGGATTTTACTCTTATGAGCCTAGGAATCTCTCCTTGGATCATAAGAATAGGAAGACTCCACAAACAAAGCCCTCAATCGAGGAACCTCCGGTGTTGGAGATGAAGTCGTGCCTCCATACCTCAGGTACGAATTATTAGGCCCTAGTTCAACTTTTCTAGTTATTCTTTCCTCTTGTCTTACTAATATGCAGGTTGATGCCACGCTGGCAGCGCTCCAAAAGCGGAAGAAGGCAATTGGATGGACATTAGCTGATATTCAGGGAATAAGCCCCTCTTTTTGTATGCACAAGATTATTGTGGAAGATGATGCAAAGCCCTCATTGGAACATCAAAGGAGGTTGAACAAAGCAATGCAAGAAGTTATGAAAAAAGAGGTGATCAAGTGGTTGGATGTCAGGGTTATGTATCCTATCTCTGATAGCTCTTGGACTTCTCCGGTGCAATGTGTGCTGAAGAAGGGTGGTATGACTATTGATACCCAATTTTTACCTATCTATTTTTATGCTCAAAATATTCTCAAAATAGCATGTACATATGCACAAGAATTTTAGACATTTTTTATAATTTTTAAAGCTTTTAAAATTATTTTATTATTTGTTTTAACAGTACAAAATCCAATAATTATTCCCAAAACCTATTATTTTGGTGAGTAATTTATTTTCATCCTCATATTTACATCTCAATGTAATTAAGGTAATTTTTGCATATTTTTTATAGATCTATTTGATATTTTAAGCTAAAATTGCAATTATAGCCTATATTGCGATTAATAGCATTTTACAATTATAAAATTACTCCTAGTATTTTTAAATTAACATTGATATATTATTAACCAATTCATTGCATTTAATTTGTTTTAAAAATTATTTTAACTATTTTAATTAAATTAAAAGGGAGAAATTGGCTATTTAACGTATAGCCCATTTACATTTATATTATAGCCACATTACAACCCCAATTAAACCCAATCTCAGACCCAATTATAATGACCCAAGCCCCGTGTAAACCGACCCAAACCCATTTCCCACCTGGCCTCTCTAATCTCAACCGTTGATCTCCTAGATCAACGGTCCCCGTTTCCTTTTCCTTTTTTAATTCCCAAATCACCCCTAACCCTAATCAGTTCCAAGCTGTAGCCGCCCTTGAATCCCCCCATCTCCCAGTTCTCTCTCAACCTCTCTTAGAAACCCTAGCCGCCACCTTCAATCACCACCCAAAATCGACCAAATCCATGGCTTCCAAAGCCATTGATGGCTTGTATCTACCTCATGTGACTCCTACATGCATGATTACCATGGTTTCAAGGTCAAACCTTGAAGAAGCTTGGCCCAGACTTTGTTTGATTCGAGTTCTTTGGCTGTCTCCGACCTTGCTCCGGCCAGCCATGGCTGTTCAAGCCTGGTCTTAACGTCTCCTGGTCAGATCATGACTTTCCGAGCCTTTCTCACTATTTGGGATTCGTCTGAAATCCTAACCTTCGAGGTTCTTCTGATTATTTTAGATCCGATGTAGATCTGTGCTTGCTACAAACTTCTTAAACACTTTCTCGAGTTTCCTTCAAAACTCTGCTTTCAAAACCTTTATCTTTTCTAGGGTTTCGTTAAGTTATTTCAAAGCTTTTGTGATTTTTAACATGTTCTATCATGTTTCTTATGTTGTTTTTCTACCATGTTTGTTATTTTGTACTTCTACTGTGTTTCCCCTTTACTGTGTCTCTTTATGTCGTTCTGGAACTTGCATGTCAAGAATCTTAGTTCATTTGAGGTTTCTGAATACTTTCATGATAGTGTTTGCTTGATTACTTGTCTTTCACCTCTACACTCGATTGGTGGCAAAAGCCCTAAGATTTGGGGTTCATTCGAGTTCTGAGGTTATTTGTTGTGTGATTTGTTTGGTTATCATCTGTAAATGTGTTTGATTTCAAAGCCCTAATTCTTTTAGACCTATTCGAGCTTCTGAAAACTACTTTGTCTATTTGAAGTTGCTCGACTGGATTTGAAGTCCTTCTTGTTTTAAATTTTGTTTCTCTATGTGACTTTATTGCAATCTTTAAACTAAACTATACTTTCCAGAAGGGTTTTTTACTTGACTCTTTAGCATGCTTTTGATACCCCCTTCTCCCTATTTACTGAATCAACCTATGTGACTACTATGTTTCACGGTCTACAGACTTTATAGTTATTATTGTTGTTTCTCTTTGCCATGGTTTAACCTTGCCTGCCTAACGTTTGTGCTTCCTTTATATACACTGAATGTCCCTCTAAAATGACCTTAGGTTTTGGACTAATTTCAGACATCTTTTTGTAAGCCTGATTGATTCTTTCCTTGTTTTTCCCCGTGTGATTTGAAAACTCTCTTTAGCCTTCCGATTCCCCTATTTCTGGCTTGGTTCATTGGTAATTTCGAATCCCTAATTCCTGGATTTACTATGTACTAATTGATTTACTGTGTTTCTTAACTTATTTGGCTTACCGTGTATTTCAAAGATTCTTTATTAATGTTTTCCTTAGTTAAACTCCTATGTATTTACTCCTAATTTCCTACTCTACACAAGATGTTTACTTCATTTCTTTCGTTAACTGATTGTAGTCCATTACCATTTGAGTTTAAACTCCTTAATTAAAGGAAGTTCTTATGTTGATTGATTGTAATTGATACATATTTCCATAATTACTATGATTCTTCCCTTACTTTGTGGCTATTTTCAAACTATAAATACACGACTCTTTTTCTTTTCACAACACATAACTGAATACATTTCAAACTTCACACTTATAATTCTCACAATCTCTTCTGAACTTTCTTGTCTACACTTTGGCTTTTCACAAGACTACTGCCTTCTTTGCTTGTCTCTTTTTAAAAACTGGTATGCCTTAATTTTGATTCTAGCATCACCCCAATGTATTTATTTACAAGCTTTTAATTATAGCCATGTCTACTTTACTGTTTTGTAAAGTTCAACTTTTGAAGTAGTATGTGCTTGAGCTATAGTTTTAATACATGACAACGGACAAGTTATTGTCCATCGATTAAAACTGGATCCTTTGGATCCTAGCCTCTTTCAGTTTCCCCGTACCCCATTCCCCTATGTGTGCTGAGTTAAAGTTTATGGTCTGGCGGTCTTCAAATGGCTGTCCAGGTCTGAACCTGACCTTCAACAGGTCTTAACTCCTCAATTGCAATTGACAAGCTGATCAGGGGTGTGCCAGCATCCCAAAAATGCTTGGCATGACCACCAGCCTGCCATTTCCCTTCTACTGCACTTGCACTTACTCCTAGCCTCTAAGTTCTGGCCCCCTCCTATGAATCTTGTCTTGGGACCTTGAGTTCCCTCTGAAATTGGACATTTCAGGGCTGGCACTTCCACACTGCACTATAATCTGATTCTGCAATGATATTTTTGGTGTAAGCATTGCCTGGAGCTCTCGAAGTTCCTTGGAACTTTGACACATCCCAAATAAGAGAAAGTATTTGAAAATCTGATCCTGGAGGTTGGTTTATCTCATATTATTAGACTCTGCGTCTGAATTCGGCTGATTAGATGTAGATGTAATCACTGATGTAATTTTACTTTCTTTCTGATTCCTTCCATTTGTAATAATTTTTTAATAATTGCTGGGGTGTTAGTAAAAAGGGAGGGTCAATCAATGTATGCAAAAGGGTAGATATCATGTCTATAGGGAATCATTACTTCTAAAATTTTTGCATTTCATATAGAAATCATGTCTATAGGGTATCATTACTTCTAAAATTTCTGCATCTCATATAGATACAATGGCTATAGGGAAATACTATTTCTGAAATTCTGCATTTTCATATAGTAAACTACTGAAACCCTGCGCCTCATATAGACATCATGTTCATAGGTATTTTTGCATTTCATATAGATATCATGTTCGTAAGATTTTCTGCAATTTCATACAGATAGCATGTTCGTAGGATTTTCTGCATTTTCACATAGATACCATGTCTATAAGTCTGCATATCATATAGATAATATGCCTATAGGACTTCTACATTTTTTCATATGCATCAGTCATTAGGCAAACTTGTTATAGGATTTAAATAACTAACTGCATATAGATGACCTGTCTATAGGATTTCTGCATAAACAATAACATCGATTAAAATAAATAAAACCTAGAAAGCATGCCTATAGGAGCTATCGACTAAAACATGAATCGTGCACTCGCTCCTAAGTCTAAAATCAATGGTAATTCGTCGAACACTCGCAGAACTTATGATCTTGTAATCAACAATTCTTTTTTACAATCAGTTTATTCTTCTCGTCTCTGAATTGATAGATATCATGCCTATAGATCCCATTTAACATACAAGCAAATGGTTAAGTAATTAATCAACTGTTAGTTTTCGACAACTACATCTAAGCAGGACTAATTTGGACTCCCTATCTGGGAAATATGTGGTAAATCAATTCTTCCTACACTAATTTTAATCAGAGGCCTAAACAGTATGTGTAAGACATGCTAAACAATTCATTTCTTTAAGTGAGGAGGCCTACTTGAGCCTTTAGTTATTCTTATTTCCCATTAACTGCTTTATGTGTTTTGGTTGTCGCCCTAGAATTTTACCCTTTTGAAAACCTCTGAAAAACCAAGCTCCCTCCCTTTTAGGATTAGTAGTCCTAAACACCTCTAGGACTGATAAATGGGATGGGTAATAGCATGCAGTAGGTAACTATGTCATTCCACGCTTAATACCTTAACGGGGTGGGAAGGGTAGACATGGAGATGATGATCACACGATAACACCATGCATAAGATTGGCTACTGGTGTTGTGTGAATGATCCATGTGTTTTACAAACCTAGGACCCCTTTCCTTTATGTGACTTTGTAAAATATTAATAAGATTCTGTCTTTGGTTCCGGTGCCCCAAATTCCCTCTTTAATTTTACTGCATTATTCTTTTTCTTCTAAATTTTTTTGTTATTCATGTCTCGATTAATTTTCTGCATTTAGACCCTCCCTCAAACGAATTGTGGAACTATCTAGACCTTAGTTTCAACATGCTTATCACGTATCTACTTGTAACCCTTATGTGTGGAATTATTTGCGTACTTATTTGCATTAAAGTCACAACATAGCATGGCCGGGAACCACACTAGTAGATCTTGAGGGGTGCCTAACACCATCCCCTCGAGATAATTTCTAGCCCTTATCCGAACTCTGATTTTCAAAACTCAAAACCCTTAGTGTCCTAATGCATTTAATCATTAGGTGGTGACTCTTCAAATCCAAAAACCCAAATCCCAAACGGAAATAGAGTTGTCTTTCCAAATGTCGTAAACCCGATTTCGCGAGAAAATTGGCGCGTCGACAGCATGGCGACTCTACTGGGATTATTTAGGCCTTTACCATTTTATGTTATATGTGACTTTATTTTTTTCTTTATTGCTTTGATTAATGCCTTTATTCGAAACTAACTTGTCTTTTTGTTTCTTTTTCTTTAACGCATTCATTTACTATTTTCGTTCAATACCGTTGTAATTTTTTGAGCAATTATTGTAATCATTATGAACGTGTAAATACGTGACAATTTGTTTCATTTTTGTAATTGCATCTTCAAAATCATATTCCATTCGTGCCAAACAAACACCATAGCAATGCTTAATGAGTGGTTACGCTCTTTTGATATTATTACCCCTAAATTTGGTAAAGACATATTTGCGGTAACACCAGTCGATCAGCGGTGCATCGACGGTTCCGTGCCTTTTCCTCTTAAGTTGTCCGCTCAAGGGTACCGTTCTAGCACCCAAAGAAACCTTATTCTATTTAATTATTCATGCATCACTGTCAAACCTAGTCGAGTCAGTTATGTTGTCCACATAATGACTCTTTAAGATAGCCTTATCCAAAGTTCACTGGGTTCCCCTGGAACCCAAACGGACAACACTATGTTCTGTGCACTTATTGGAGAACTAAATGCCGTTATGCTAATTATTGATTTAAATAGTCGAGTCCGGTGGGGTAGGGGACTAACGCTTTGTTTTGTAGAAATGAAGCACGAAATCCCCAGGTTCGGCATGGTAACTAACATTCACCCAAGGTTGCTAAGTTGGTGGGAAGACCTTCATTCCAGTGACCGGACCCTCATCCGCAAGTATTTAGGGAACTTACCTTCTCATTTGGAAATTCATCCGGAGGATCGAGAATTTCCAAAACACTGAGGAACGCGAAGGAGAACGCCTAGCGAAGGCATTTTTACTGGAAAATCTGCAGGAGCTAGAGGATCTGATCAACGAGAACATTCAACCTAAGGAAAGTCCTTCTGGGACCAAGTAGATAGTAATTTACTTTTTCGTGTTATGAATGTAATAAGGCCCGCGGCCATTAGTGACATTTTATTTCTGCTGTTTTAGTGTCGTTTTGGGATTCGTCTTATTTTTATCAATAAAATAAGGCATTTAGCATTACAAGTTCTCCAAATCAACTTGTAGTTAGGCCTACCTCGGGCACAACGAGGCTCCCAAATTAGGACACGATTTATATTCTTGCACTATGTGTTTAAATATTGCAATATTTTTCTCCTCATGATCCACACTAACTTGTCACCTTTTTGTTTTTACTTTTTGTTTTATTCCCCTCCCCAAAGGTTAGTCTGTTGCACTCTGGCATCATCATACTCTACGAGATCCAAGGGCCCTCCACCTCCTCCTCCTCCAAGTCTTATAAAAAACAAGAGCAAAGCAAAAATGGAAGATTTGAACAACGTCAGAAAAGAGAACTCATTTGAAAGGGTAGAGGTTCCTTAGGGTATTCAGGTGTCCAAAGAAAGTGCCGCCCAGCTCGAATAGAAGTTACTGAAATTTTAAGAAGAACTAGACCAAGTTTAGAACTTGGCGAGCTTGTCATTCTCCCTCACTACTCAGACGTCAACTTTCCCAATGCTCAACACCCCATACCTCCACAGAACATCCCGAAGCCGCAGAAACAACCCGCTACTCATCAAAATTGCGACACATGTCACAATAACACTCCACTCCTCATCCCTGAACCATCAAATGATCATCCCCACCATACTCCCATCTATGTGGAAATCCTACCACAATACACTCAGCCCATTACAAACACACCGGAGTCGAAGAACACAGACTCTCTCATCAAGAACTTGTCTGCCAAGCTTAAGAAACTGACTAGCTGAGTCCAGGGCGTCGAAGGAAACAAAGGTATTGAGGGGTTGAATTATGAAGACCTTTGCATTCAGCCAGACGTCAAACTTCCCAAGGGGTACAAACCTCCTAAGTTCGAGATGTTTGATGGCTCTGGGGATCCTAGAGTCCATTTGAGGACATACTGCGATAAGCTGGTCGAAGTCGGAAGAGATGAAAAGATTCGCATGAAACTCTTCATGAGAAGTTTGAAAGGTGATGCGCTATCTTGGTACATTAGCCAGGATCCCAAAAAGTGGACAATCTAGGTAAGAATAGCGTCCGATTTCATGGACAGGTTCAGATTCAATACAGAAAATGTGCCTGATGTCTTCTACATCCAGAATCTAAAAAAGAAACCTACTGAGACATTCCGCGATTATGCTACTTGATGGAGATCCGAGGCTGCTAAGGTCAGAAGAACAGATGAACAGATTTTTCGTCTGAGCTCAGGATCCACAGTATTATGAGAGGCTAATGTTGATAGAGGGACAAAAATTCTCCGACATCATCAAGCTAGGAGAAAGGATTGAGGAAGGCATTAAAAGCGGTATGGTTACTAATTTTGAGGCATTGTAGGCTACCAACAAAGCCCTACAATCGGGTAGCACGTCCAAGAAAAAGGATGTGAGTGCCGTGATGGTCGCATAGAGAACCAAGTCCTCAGTAAAATACCAAGCCTACCCGGTACGCCCCTCACATACCAGCCTATCCCCAATTACCAAGCACCCCGCCCTCTTACCAAATTCCACCACCTACTTACCAATCATCTCCATCCTCCACATAGCAACCTACCTTACCAAGATATTCCCAATCTACACCTGTCTACCAAGCCTATAATGCTCAGCCTTCTCACTATCAATCACCTCCCACTCGCCAAAACTTCCCCAGGCCACGTCCTAACTTTGACCGTAGACCTCCCAAGCAATACACCACCATCGCCGAACCAATTGACCAGCAATATGAAAGACTCAAAGCTGCTGGTTACGTCACCCCAATCCCTGCCATAACTCCAAAAAATCCTTCCCAAGGGGTCAACCCGAACAAAATCCGTGCATAGCATTCCAGCATGAAGGGGCATATCATTGATGAATGCCGATCTCTGAAGGACAAAATCCAAGCTTTAATTGACAACAAAATTATTGTGGCTAAAGAGCCATCTCCTAACGTTCGAAACAATCCCTTGCCTGATCATAAGGGCAGTGGTGTGCATATGATCGAAGTAGAAGATGATTGGGACCCTAAAGGTGTCAATTGAATTAATTGCCGAAGGTGACAAGTCCTAGAAACCAAAAGTCACACTAAATCCAATTGTAGTCCATATTCAGCCCTCTAGGGATGCTGAATTAAACATGTTCGTACCTCTCGAGCTTGAAACACCGTCATCCGTGAGGATCGTAGAGCCAATTGAGGTAGAGTTTAGGTCTCCAAAGGAACCTGTACCATTTGAAGTTGCTATGTTACCTCCCAAAACAAGGGTGCCCATTCCTGTAGTAATGTCAGCCACAACACCATTCCATACACAGGCCATTCCTTGGGATTACACCACCGAGGCGAGAAGGAAGCGGAAAACTAGGTCTGGAGAAGCAATCGCAGCACAAGGTATGACCAGGACCGGCAGAATTTATACTCCGGAGCACTTAGTTGAACCAAGTAAGCAGGCCTCTGGACAACCTATTGAAACTAGGCCCAATGATCTCTGGTGGAAGATACAGGCAAAAGAATACTCAGTTGTTGATCAACTAAATAAAACACCAGCGCAAATCTCCATCTTAGCTCTGCTACAAAGCTCCGAGACACATAAGAATGCCCTGATAAAGATACTAAGCGAGGCATATGTACCCATAAACATAACTGGAGGAGAGATGGCGAACATGCTTGGGCAGATATTGGAGAGTCATAAAATCACTTTCCACGAGGATGAGTTGCCCCCTGAAGGTTTAAGCCACAACAAGGCATTACACATCATTATGCAATGCGAAGACTATTTCATCCTTAGGACTTTGATCGATGGAGGGTCCAGCCTTAGCATCTGTCCATTGATGACCCTCAGAACATTGGGGAAAAGTCTGTATGAAATTAAGGATGGGGCTATCAATGTTAAAGCTTTTGATGGTTCCCAAAGGTCCGCCATTGGGGAGATCAGTTTATTTTTACAAATGGGACCAACTTGGTTCGATGTTGATTTTCAAGTAATAGACATCCCAGCATCATATAACTTACTACTGGGACGAACCTTGGATCCACGCCGCTGGAGCTGTATCATCAACCCTACACCAGGCAGTGAAATTCGAGTGGAATCACCAAGAGGTGATTATTCATGGTGACAGGAGTAACCCCATATACAGTCGCCAAACCATCCTAGCAATTGAAGGAAGAAGGAAACAAGGAGGAGAAACCTACCACCAAATTGAGTGAGTCAACGCCGTAGAAAAAGATAAGTGGTGGGATAACAAGATAGAAAGTATCCTGAATTGGAGCGGGTATGAACTTGGCAAAGGGCTCGGCAAGAACCTCCAGGGAATCACCAAGCCTATCAAACTGAAGAAGCATGGCACCACTTTTGGGTTAGGGTATGGATATACTTGGCAAGAATTCAGGAACTGGTCGCCACTATGGCACGGCCCTTACTACCCGTTGGAGCACCAATACCCTGCCTAGAGCAGACTTTCCAGCCAGTAGACATCCTATATAGGTCAGAGGAAGATGAAACATTGGCAGCAATGAAGAAGCTATTCTTAGAAGACGACGATATGGACTGTCACGTCATTCTCGAGGATGAAGGGGAGGAAGGCCCTTCCATACAAGCTGTGAGCCGAGTAGTGCGCCTCAATAATTGGTCCATCAGAACCACCAAGGCCCGGAAAGCTTCGGGGTGGCAAGGCTGAACAAAGCACTATACATTATTTTTACTTTTCATAAGCTGATTTCCCTTCAGTATTATCTTTAAATTTTGAAAAAGAGCTCCGATGTTCAAAACAATTTTGGGATTTATCAAAGTATTTTAGTTTCTTATAAATCTCGCTCTTATTGTTTTTCTCTGCCATTTACTTTATTTTACACAGCATTACTATTATTTATCTTGATGAACTGACGAATTTGACATGCGACGTGGTAACACAACAAACGGATATGGACTTAGAAGAGGATGAGATACCAGAAGAGATCGTTAAAAAGGTCGAGGACTTTGAGAATAGACCTAAGTCTAACCTGGACAAAATTGAGATCGTCAACCTGGGGAATACAGAGAATGTCAAGGAAACGTGTATCAGTTTTCACTTGTCACCGTTAGAAAAAGAAGGGTACACGGAATTCTTTAAAGAATATGAGGACATATTTGTCTGGTCATATGATGATATGACCGGTCTCAGTACATCTATTGTAGCTCAAAAATAGGCCAACATTATCCGGTGTCTGCCAAACTCAGGTTCCCGTGCACCAACAACATAGCCAAGTACGAAGCCTGCATCTTGGGGCTTAAGCTGGCCATTGAAATGAACGTTCAAGAGTAAATAGTGATCAGGGATTCCGACTTGCTCATATATCAAGTTCGAGAAGAGTGGGAAACCAAGAACTTCAAGATACACCCATACTTGCATCACGTACAGGAGTTGAGGAAGAGGTTTACAAAGATAGAATTCCGATATGTCCCCAGAGTTCAGAATGAGTTCGCCGATGCATTGGCCACTCTATCATCCATGATTCAACATCCAGATAAGAAATTTATTGACCCTATCCCGGTAAAAATCCAAGATCAACCCGCTTACTATGCTCATATCGAGGAAGAAGCAGATGGAAAACCATGGTTTCATGACATTAAGAAGTATCTGTCAACAGGAGAATATCCAGAACTTGCAAACACTACTCAGAAGCGCACACTACAAAGGTTATCCAATCACTTCTTTCACAGCGGAGGAATCCTGTATAGGAGGACTCCCGATTTGGGATTACTAAGCTGTGTCGAAGCAAAGGAAGCATCCAGGTTATTAGAAGAAGTTCATGCAGGGACCTGTGGTCCGTATATGAATGGTTTTGTCTTAGTCAAGAAAGTACTCCGGGCCGGTTATTTCTGGATGACAATAGAGACGGACTGCATCCAATATGTTCGAAAATTCCATCATTTCCAGATTCATGGAGACATGAAAAAGGTGCCTCCTAACGAGCTCAATGCAACAAGCTCAGCATGGCCGTTCGCCGCTTGGGGGATGGATGTCATTGGACCTATCGAGCCTGCCGCATCAAATGGGAACAGGTTCATTCTAGTGGCGATCAATTATTTCACCAAATGGGTCAAGGCAGCATCATATAAGGTGGTAACCAAGAAGGTTGTGACAGATTTTGTCCGCGACTATATCATTTGCCGGTTCGACATTCCCAGAGTTGATCATCATTGATAATGGTTCTTCGAATCTCAATTGTGATCTAATGAAAGAAATGTGTGAAACCTTCAAGATCAAGCACAAGAATTCTACAGCCTACAGACCTCAGATAAATGGAGCTGTAGAAGCGGCCAATAAGAACATCAAGAAGATACTGAGGAAAATGATAGAAAAACACAAGCAGTGGCATGAGAAGCTATCCTTTACTTTATTGGCGTACCGTACCACAGTCCGCACATCAATTGGAGCAACTCCTTATATGCTGGTTTACAGTACTGAGGCAGTCATCCCAGCCGAAGTAGAGATTCCCTCCTTGAGGATTATGCAGGAAGCGGAACTTGAAGATGCAGAATGGGTAAAAAGTCGCTATGAGCAGTTAGCCCTTATAGACGGGAAAAGACTGAATGCAGTTTTCCATGGTCAATTGTATCAGAACAGGATGTCCAAAGCCTTCAACAAAAAAGTCAAGCCAAGACAATTCACACCGGGGAAACTAGTATTGAATAAAATTTTTCCTTATCAGGATGAGGCCAAAGGAAAGTTCTCTCCTAACTGGCAAGGCCCGTATATGGTTCACTGGGTTCTAACAGGAGGAGCCCTCATACTTGCAGAGATAGACGGAGAAGTTTGGCCAAAACTAATCAATTCAGATGCAGTCAAATGCTATTATGTCTAATCATTATAATTTCTGTATGATGTAATTTGAACTACGCCTGACCTGATTCCCGTTTAAGAGGGGATACGTAGGCAGCCCTATGGGTTCGGTCACAATTCAATAAAATTTTCATTTTCCCCGATATTGGAAACTGGGGCAAAATTTTGAGGAGGACCCTCAAAATTCTGAAGTCAACTTTTAGCCATTCATCACATGCAACCGTCAGAAACCCCAGCCCAGTAAACTGGGGCAGAATTTTGAGGACCCTCAAAATTCCGGTGAGAGAGGTTGCAACGTCTTGAACCGCGTCACAATCGTCGGTTCATATAAAAGAAAGTTATTTTCGATTTTATATATTTATGTCGTATTTTTAATAAATCATGCATGTCCATTATCAAACTTGTTTTGTTTAGCAACGCTACCCTAAGGATACGAGCAGTATCACCTAAACAAGGGTCGAGCAGGACGAGCAAAGTCTACGGAAAGACGAACTAACCTTTCCCCTTTACAAAACTCACGATTTTTCTTTGAATACAGGCACCCCAAGACATACAGTCATCAGATACGGTTACATACTCATGCTTTTTCAGGAATACAACTCTCAAAATCATTGCCTATTTACAAGTGATATCCGCACACGACACCCCCAGCAGCCACAATGATGCAATCAGCTATCAGCTATCATCACTCAACTAGGAAATTTTGTTACTCCTCACCTTTATTTCTTGCATTGCATAAGGCTATTTTTTTGCCTTCCGGGACTAAGTACTATCTCCACTTGCATTTCTCTGCATTGCATAAGGCTACCTTTCTGCCTTCCGAGACTAAGCACTGTCTCCATCTGCATTTTTCTCAGAATTGCATAAGGCTACCTTTCTGCCTTCCGAGGTTAAGCTCTACCTCCACTTGCATTTCTCTGCATTGCATAAGGCTACCTTTCTACCTTCTGAGACTAAGCACTGTCTCCATCTGCATTTTCTCTGCGTTGCATAAGGCTACCTTTCTGCCTTCCGAGGTTAAGCTCTACCTCCACTTGCATTTCTCTGCATAGCATAAGGCTACCTTTCTGCCTTCTGAGACTAAGCACTGTCTCCATCTGCATTTTTCTCAGAATTGCATAAGGCTACCTTTCTGCCTTCCGAGGTTAAGCTCTACCTCCACTTGTATTTCTCTGCATTGCATAAGGCTACCTTTCTACCTTCCGAGACTAAGCACTGTCTCCATCTGCATTTTCTCTGCATTGCATAAGGCTACCTTTCTACCTTCCGAGGTTAAGCTCTACCTCCACTTGCATTTCTCTGCATTGCATAAGGCTACCTTTCTGCCTTTCGAGACTAAGCACTATCTCCATCTGCATTTTCTGTACATTGCATAAGGTTACCTTTCTTTCTTCCGAGGTTAAGCTCTACCTCCACCCGCATGGCTGAAATATCGCCAACTCTATTTAAATCCTGTATCGGCTGAAATATCGCCACTTTTATTTACGCATGCATGGCTGAAAGATCGCCAACTCTATTTAAATCTTTGCACGGCTGAAATATCGCCAACTTTATTTAAATCTTTGCATGGTTGAAATATCGCCAACTCTATTTAAACCTCTGTGTCGGTTGAAATATCGCCAATTTCATTTAAATCCCGCACCAGCTGAAAGATTGCCATTTATATTTATGCTTCACATCGACTAAAACATCGCCAAATCCTACATTCCATGGGCTGAAAGATCGTCAAATTGTCCAAAGACGCCATTGTTCGGAGGCATCATCTTCATAGCCCGAGAACACCATGACATGACTTGAGGACCCCTGCTTTTATCTTTTGCATATCATTATTCAAAGGCATCATGGTTCGGAGGCATCATTCTCATAGCTCGAGAACATTATTTCATAGCCTGCGAATCCTCTATTATCTGCTTCATGGCCCAGGACGCCATGGTCTGAGGACGTCATCCTACCCGTCCGAAGACAACAATCATGGTCCAATTTTGCATCACGTGTAAATTTATGCACGATATGTTCTTATTGTTCATTTACAGTTACACCAGATGGAAACAAGCCATTATAGCAGGATCGATCTCGCTCCGGTTCTCGCAGCCCATCCATTACTGACCATCCTTCCCAACCTAAATATTGCGTCCGTCTTTTTCAAAACCTCCATCGGCATATTCTGTCGATGCATCCCGGACTACATATGACCTGATTCCTGTGAGACCAGGGATATGTAGGCAGCTCAGGAACCAGATCTCAGTCAAAACCTTTGCAAGTCATTTCTCTCGATCAAAATTGGTCATCATATCTTTACCCCACAACTCTTTCATCCTTCCCGGGTAAAGAGGGACAACTGTTGATACCCAATTTTTCTCTATCTATTTTTATATTCAAAATATTCTCAAAATAGCATGTACATATGCCCAAGAATTTTTGATATTTTTTCTAATTTTTTAAAGCTTTTAAAATCATTTTATTATTTGTTATAACATTACAAAATCCAATAATTATTCCAAAAAACTATCATTTTGTTGAGTAATTTATTTCTATCCTCATATTTACATCGCAATGTAATTAAGGTAATTTTTTTATATTTTTATAAATCTATTTGATATTTTAAGCTAAAATTGCAATTATAGCCTATATTGCGATTAATAGCATCTTACAATTATCAAATTGCTCCTAGTATTTTTAAGTTAACATTTATATATTATTAACCAATTCAGTGCTTTTAATTTGTTTTAAAAATTATTTTAACTATTTTAATTAAATTAAAAGTGGAAAATTGGCTATTTAACGTATACCCCATTTACATTTCAATTATAGCCACATTACAGCCCCAATTAAACCCAATCTCAGACCCAATTACCCTAACCCAAGCCCCGTGCAAACTGACCCAAACCCATTTTCCAACTAGCCTCTCTAATCTCAACTGTTGATCTCCTAGATCAACGGTCGCCGTTTCCCTTTCCTTTTTTAATTCCCAAATCAACCCCTAACCTTAATTAGTTCCGGCTGTAGCCACCCTTGAATCCCCCCATCTCCCAATTCTCTCTCAACCTCTCTCAGAAACCCTAGCCGCCACCTTCAATCACCACCCAAAATCGACCAAATACATGGCTTCCAAAGACATTGATGGCCTGTATCTACCTCATGTGACTCCTACACGCCTAATTACCATGGTTTCAAGGTCAAACCTTGAAGAAGCTTGGCCCAGACTTTGTTTGATTCAATTTCTTTAGTTGTCTCCGACCTTCCTCCGGCCAGCCATGGCTGTTCAAGCTTGGTCTTGACGTCTCCTACTCAGATCATGACTTACCGAGCCTTTCTTACTATTTGGGATTCGTCTGAAATCCTAACCTTCGAGGTTCTTCTGATTTTTTTAGATCTGATGTATATTTGTGTTTTCTCCAAACTTCTTAAATATTTTCTCGAGTTTCCTTCAAAACTCTGCTTTTAAAACCTTTATCTTTTCTAGGGTTTCATTAAGTTATTTCAAAGTTGTTATGATTTTTAACATGTTCTATCATGTTTCTTATGTTGTTTTTCTACCGTGTTTGTTATGTTGTACTTCTACTATGTTTCCCCTTTACTGTGTCTCTTTATGTCGTTCTGGAACTTGCATGTCAAGAATCTTAGTTCTTTTGAGGTTTCTGAATACTTTCATGATAGTGTTTGCTTGATTACTTGTCTTTCACCTCTACACTCGATTGATGGAAAAAGCCCTAAGATTTGGGGTTCATTCGAGTTCTGAGGTTATTTGCCACGTGATTTGTTTGGTTATCATCTCTAAATGTGTTTGATTTCAAAGCCCTAATTCTTTTGGACCTATTCGAGCTTCTTAAAACTGCTTCATCTATTTGAAGTCACTCAACTGGATTCAAATTTCTTCTTGTTTTAATTTCTGTTTCTCTATGTGATTTGGTTTCTTGCAATCTTTGAACTAAACTATACTTTCCAGAAGGGTCTTTTACTTGACTCTTTAGCATGCTTCTGATACCCCCTTCTCCCTATTTACTGAATCAACCTATGTGACTACCATGTTTCATGGTCTACAGACTTCGTAGTTATTATTGTTGTTTCTCTTTGCCATGGTTTAACCTCGTCTGCCTAACGTTTTTGCACCCTTTATAAACGCTGAATGTCCCTCTAAAATGACCTTAGGTTTTGGACTCATTTCAGACCTCTTTGTGTAAGCCTGATTGATTCTTTCCTTGTTTTTCCCCATGTGATTTGAAAACTTTTTTTAGCCTTCCAATTCCCCTATTTATGGCTTGGTTCATTGGTAATTTCGAATCCTTGATTCCTGGATTTACTATGTACTAATTGATTCAATGTGTTTCTTACCTTATTTGGCTAACCGTGTATTTCAAAGATTCTTTATTAATGTTTTCCTTAGTTAAACCCCTATGTATTTACCCCTAATTTCCTACTTTACACAAGATGTTTACTTGATTTCTTTCCTTAACTGATTGTTGTTCATTACCGTTTGAGTTTAAACTCCTTAATTAAAGAAAGTTCTTATGATGATTGATTGTAATTGATACATAGTTCCATAATTATTATGATTCTTCCCTTACTTTCTACCTATTTTCAAACTATAAATACATGACTTTTTTCTTTTCACAACACACAACTGAATACACTTCAGACTTCACACTTATAATTCTCACAATCTCTTCTGAACTTTCTTGTCTGCACTTTGGCTTTTCACAAGACTACTGCCTTCTTTGCTTGTCTCTTTTTAAAAACTGGTATGTCCAAATTTTGATTCTAGCATCACCCCCAATGTGTTTATTTACAAGCTTTTATAGCCATGTCTATTTTACTGTTTTGTAAAGTTCAACTTTTAAAGTATTATGTTTATGTCTTGCTATCTGTTGCCACAATGAGTCCCTATCCCCTACCCCCTTTAATGTCCTTGAGCTATAGTTTTAAGACATGAGAACATACAAGTTATTGTCCATGGATTAAAACTGGATCCTTTGGATCCTAGCCTATTTCAGTTTCACCATATCCCATTCCCCTATGTGTGCTGAGTTAAAGTTTATGGTCTGGCAGAATTTAAATGACTGTCCAGGTCTGAACCTGACCTTCAACAGGTCTTAACTCCTCAATTTGCAATTGACAAGCTGGTTAGGGGTGTGACAGCACCCCATAAATGCTTGGCATGACCACCAACTTGCCATTTCCCCTCTACTGCACTTGCACTTACTCCTAGCCTCTAAGTTCTCCCCCCTCCTATGAGCCTTGCCTTGGGACCTTGAGTTCCCTCTAAACTTGGACATTTGAGGGCCAGCCCTTCCACACTGCACTATAATATGATTCTGCAATGATATTTGGGGTGTAAGCATTGCCTGGAGATCTCAAAGTTCCTTGGAACTTTGACACATCCCAAAAAAGAGAAAAGCTATGAAAATCTAATCCTGGAGGTTGGTTTATCTCATATTATTAGACTCTGAGTCTAAATTAGGCTGATTAGATATAGATGTAATCACTGATGTAATTTTACTTTCTTTCTTATTCCTTCGGTCTGTAATAATTTTGTAATAACTGTTGGGGTGTTAGTAAAAAGGGAGGGTCAATCAATGTATGCAAAGGGGTAGATATCATGTCTATAGGGAATCATTACTTCTAGAATTTCTGCATTTAGTATAGAAATCATGTATATAGTGTATCATTACTTCTAAAATTTCTGCATCTCATATAGATACCATGGCTATAGGGAAATACTATTTCTGAAATTCTGTATTTTCATATAGTTAACTACTGAAACCCTGCACCTCCTATAGATAACATGTTCATAGGTATTTCTGCATTTCATATAGATATCATGTTCGTAGGATTTTCTGTAATTTCATGCAGATAGCATGTTCATAGGATTTTCTGCATTTTTGCATAGATACCATGTCTATAAGTCTGCATATCATATAGATAATATGCCTATAGGACTTCTGCATATTTGCATATGCATCAGTTATTAGGTAAACTTGTTATAGGATTTAAATAACTAACTGCATATAGATGACCTGTCTATAGGATTTTTGCATAAACAATAACAATGATTAAAATCAGTAACACCAAGAAAGCATGCCTATAGGAGCTATCGACTAAAACCTGAATCGTCCACTCGCTCTTAAGTCTAAAATCAATGATAATTTGTCTAACACTCACAGAACTTATGATCTTGTAACCAACAATTCTTTTCTGCAATCAGTTTATTCTTCCCGTCTCTGAATTGATAGATGTCATGCCTATAGATCCCGTTTAACACACAGGCAAATGGTTAAGTAATTAATCAACTATCAGTTTTCAATAACTACATCTAAGCAGGACTAATTTGGACTCCCTATCTGGGTAATATATGGTAAATCAATTCTTCCCACACTAATTTTAATCGGGGACCTAAACAGTATGCCTAAGACATGCTAAACAATTCGTTTCTTTAAGTGAGGAGGCCTACTTGAGCATTTAGTTTTTCTTATTTCCCATTAACTACTTTATGTGTTTTCGTTGTCTCCCTAGAATTTTACCCTTTTAAAATCTCTGAAAAGCCAAGCTCCCTCCCTTTTAGGATTAGTAGTCCTAAACGCCTAATGGACTGATAAGTGGGACAGGTAATAGCATGCAGTAGGTAATGATGCCATTCCGTGCTTAACACCTTAACGGTGTGGGAAGGGTAGACATGGAGATGATGATCACACGATAACACCATGCGTACGATTGGCTACCGGTGTTGTGTGGATGATCCATGTGTTTTACAAACCTAGGACCCATTTCCTTTATGTGACTTTGTAAAATATCAATAAGATACTATATTTGTTTATGCTTCCCCAAACTCCCTCTTTAATTTTACTGCATTATTCCTTTTCTTCTAAATTTTCTGTTATTCATGTCTCGATTAATTTTCTGCATTTAAACCTCCCTCAAATGAATTATGGAACCATCTAGACCTTAATTTCAATATGCTTATCACGTATCTACTTGCAACCCTTATGAGTGGAACTATTTGCGTACTTATTTGCATTAATGTCAAAACATAGCATGGTCAGGAACCACACTAGTGGATCTTGAGGGGTGCCTAACACTTTTCCCTCTAGATAATTTCCAGCCCTTACCTGAACTCTGGTTTTCAAAACTCAAAACCCTTAGTATCCTAATGCACTTAATCATTAGGTGGAGACTCTTCAAATCCAAAAACCCAAATCCCAAACGGGAATAGAGTTGTCTTTCCAATTATCGTAAACCCAATTTCCCAAGAAAAAGGGGGCGTCGACGATGACCGTGGTGACTAATGCGAAAAATGAACTAATTCCCACAAGGACAGTCACTAGATGGAGGGTGTGCATGGATTACCGCAAGTTGAACAAGGTGATCCGCAAGGATCACTTTCCATTGCCTTTTCTTGATCAGATGCTAGAAAGACTTGCGGTTCGTGCCTTCTATTATTTCTTGGATGGGTATTCTGGGTATAACCAAATCTTGATTGCTCCAGAAAATCAAGAGAAGACTACTTTCACTTGTCCATATGGCACATGCCTTTTGGGTTGTGTAATACACCGGTTACTTTCCAGCAATGTATGATGGCCAATTTTACCAACATGGTGGAAGATATTTTGGAGGTGTTCATGGACGGCTTTAGTGTTGTGGGAGTCTCATTTGATGAATTCTTGAAGAATCTTGGTAGGGTGTTGGCCCGATTTGAAGAAACCAATCTTGTGCTCAATTGGGAGAGATGCCACTTCATGGTTGAGGAAGAAATAGTCCTAGGCCACAAAATTTTAAAACATGGCATAGAGGTGGACAAAGCTAAAATAGAGGTAATTTCAAGGCTTCCACCCCTACTTCTGTCAAGGGGGTTAGAGGTTTTCTTGGGCATGTGGGGTTATATTGGAGATTTATCAAAGACTTTTCGAAGGTAGTGAATTCTTTGTGCAAGCTTTTGGAAATGGATGCTAAGTTCGTGTTCGATGAGAGATGTATGCAAGAATTTGAACTTCTTAAGCACAAGTTGACCACCACTCCTATTATTACCGCACCCTGTTGGAGCTTGCCTTTTGAGTTCATGTGCGATGTGAGTGATATTACAGTTGGGGCGGTTTTGCGTCAAAGAGTGAATAAAATGTTTCATCTCGTGTACTACGCAAGCAAGAAAATAAATAATGCCCTAATGAACTACATGTTGACTGAAAAAGAGCTTTTGGATATTGTGTTTGAAATGGAAAAAATTTGTCCGTATCTCATAGGCGCCAAGGTCATAGTGCATACCAATCATGCCGCTCTTCGGTACTTGATGATGAAGAAACATTCTAAAGCTAGGCTGATGCGATGCTTTTTGCTACTTCAAGAGTTTAATTTGGAGATTGTGGACCGAAAAGGTAGTGAAAACCAAGTGGTGGACCACTTGTCTCGCTTGGAGGAGGAGGGGATGCCTCGTGATGGCCTAGAGATTAATGATTCATTCCCTGATGACCAACTACTTTCCGTGTCGATGAATGATATGCCATGGTTTGCGGATATTTCTAATTTCCTTATGATTGGTATAATCCCATGTGAGCTCTCTTCTAACCAAAAGAAGAAGTTCAAACAAGATGGTTTGGATTTCTATTGGGATGAGCCGTACTTGTCAAGATTTGCACTGACGGAGTGATCCGGAGGTGTGTGCCAGAGGAGGAGCAATTGAGTATCTTAGAGGCTTGTCATTCCTCTCCCTATGGTGGCCATCATTATGGGGTGAGGACAACTTCGAAGGTTCTTAGTTGTGGGTTTTATCGGCCAACTTTGTATAAAGATGCAAGTGAACTTGTGAAGAGGTGTGACGAATGTCAAAGAGCAGGCGGAATTTTGAAGAAAGATGAGATGCCTCTCAATTCTATTCTTAAAGTTTATATTTTTGATGTATGGGGCATTGATTTTATGGGAATGTTTGTTAGCTCGTGTGGGAACACATACATTCTTGTGGCGGTTGACTATGTATCAAAGTGGGTTGAATCCGTGGCTTTACCTAACAATGAAGCTCGAAGTGTTGTTGTATTTCTCAAGAAGAGTATTTTTACTAGTTTTGGCATTCCTCATGCAATCATAAGTGATGGGGGGGTCTCATTTTTGTGATAGAGCTTTTGACACTTTTCTTTCAAAGTATGGTGTCAATCACAAAGTTTTTACTCCTTATCATCCTCAGGTGAGTGGTGAACTTGAAGTCTCAAACAGGGAAATCAAGAGTATATTGTCAAAGACGGTCAATGCAAATAGGACTGATTGGTCAAAGAAATTGGATGATGCTTTATGGGCTTATAGGACTGCTTACAAGACTCTAATTGGTATGTCTCTATACCAGTTGGTATTTTAGAAGGCTTGCCATCTACCAGTTGAGTTAGAGCACAAGGCCATGTGGGCTTTGAGGAAGCTGAATCTTGAATGGGATGTGGCAGCAAATCTTTGTGTGGAGAAGCTTAATGAACTTGATCAATTTTGATTCCATGCCTACACTAGTTCGTCCTTGTACAAGGACAAGATAAAGTAACTTCATGATAAATATGCTCATGGCAAGGAGTTCAGAGTGGGTGATTTGGTTCTCTTGTTCAATTCTTGGTTACGTCTGTTTCCGGAAAGATTAAATCAAAATGGAGTGGACCTTTTGAAGTGGTGTTTGTGACTCTGTTTGGCGCACCTGACTTGAAAAACAAAAATGGAGAGATCTTCAAAGTTAATGGGCATAAAGTCAAGCACTATTTTGGCAAGATTGATGACAGCCACATGGTGGCAATGATCCACCTAAAGTGATTTGATGGTAACCTGCGTCGTGCCGTGATGTTAAATCACGCGCTTCTTGGGAAGCAACCCATGTGTCTTTATTTTTGTTTTTCTTTGATTTTCTTTTTAGTGTAGGATTTGCTATTGGACTAACTGGTTGTGAGATGTGTGTAGGATTGTTTTGATGCAGTGAAGGGCCAAGTTGGGAAAAATATGCACTCTCTGAAGTTTGCACTGCGGTCGCATTGCATTTCTTGCGGCCACATAGGCCTTAGTACGGGGGCAACAAATCAATGCAACCGGCAGTGTTAATTGGTAAAGAATGTGATTCTCTGAAGTTTGCCACCGCGACAGCAATGCATTTTTTGCGGTCCGCGATGGACCATTGAGCGGCCATAGAGCATTTCTTGCGGTCCACAATGGTTGTCTCCCCAATGCTTCATGTTCTTGAGTACCGCAGACCGCGGTGCTATTTTGTACGGTCCACAGTTGGTAGGTATAGTGGGTTCCAGGGTCATTTTCTATAAATTGGACCTCAAGGATTCATTTACCATTTTTGCTCATTTTCTCACTAAATAGAAAAATACAGTTCATCCACGCCCTAACTGCACGAATTCAATCACTCACTCTCATTCATTTGTGTTGCATCCCCTTACTGCTACTTTTAATCTTCCTTTAGTCTTTAATAGTGTTTATTTTCTTTTAATTGATTAGTTATATGTTTTCTTCTTCCCTTTTTCTTTAAAGTTTTAGCTTAAGTTCGTATAATATGTTTAGATTAGGATTTATTAGTTAAATACAATGATTAACTACCTAGTGGGTTCATAATACGTGCATTTAGGCTTAAAATGAGAAAAATCTAAAATCCTAGGTTGGTGCTGCTGAATGAGGTTCACCGCGGTCCGCGATGGTATTTTATGCGGACTGCGGTGGTAAAACTTCAGAGAGTAAAGGTTTGAGGACCGCGGCCGCGGTGTATATTATGCGGTCCGTGGTGCCTTACCGTGGCCACATTACAATTCTTATGGTCTGTGGTGGCCTTTATCAGAGAGTGGGTAGTTTGACCCCCACCTCAATACGGACCACGATGCCATTTTGTGCGGTCCACAGTGGTCTGTTTGCGTCCGCACTTTATTTTTTGCGGACCGCGGTCTGCAGTTTTGCTTTGCATTGTCAACTGTCTGTAATTATAATCTTCACAGCTTCATTTGGTACTATGATACTAACAATAACAGAATGAATTCTCTTTGCAGATAATGGTTAAATCATGAGGCGGTGGTGGAAAACAAAAGGGAAAAGGAGAGTCCTCCCATGGTAGAGGACAAGGTATGATCAGATTGACCCCACAAGTTAGGAAAGCAATTAAAGAGACCAGAAATTCAATAAGGGCTGATAATAGAGCTGCTTCCCATTCAGAGGGAAGTGAGTATATATCTTCCCAGGAGGTGTCTGACTGTGACATAGTGCCAGAATATGTTCCTGACTGGCCAGAGAGGCCTATATTGAGAGATACACTTCCGAGCACTCCTGCTGCTCAAGATTCAGTTGCTATTATTTCAGAGTCATCTGAGGGCTCAGTTGAGAGCAATGACAGTGCCTCTTCCACCTCACCTACAGCTTCAACACCCGATAAGGATCCCATAGAAGAACAAGGAGGGGGTGAGCCCCAAGTAGGAGGGGTGGCTAGAACCAAAAAATTGGAAGCGTGTCAAGATAGGTTTGTGAGTGAATTGGCCTACCACAAGTTCATAGAATGGTGGCCCGAGAGAAAGTTGATACCTGAGTGAAAATTTATTACGAAGGACCTTTTGACTCACAACCCTAATGTACTGAGACAATTCAGAGAGAAAGAAGATCGGGATTATTTCATAGGCCAAGTTGAGGATGCTAATGAGCACTTAGTTAAGGAGTTCTACACTAATGTTGCCCACATAAAAAAGGGCACTGCAGTGACTACGGTGTGGAACTTGACAGTGAAGTTTGATGAGAAGACAATCAATGACTCCTTGGGCTATCTGGATGAGGATGAAATATTATACTTAGAAAAGGTAGAATTGGGTGAGGATGTGCGTCCGTGGTTAGCAGAGTACCTGGAACTCCCGGGCACCACTCCATCATGGTTGACAGCAGGAGTACAAATTTTGAGGAGGACTCTAAACTTCGAAGCAAAGGGTTGGGAGACGTTCATGTGTAGCAGGTTGGATCCCACTACTCATGAGAACTCTCTGCCTATCTCTCGAGCAATCTTGGTGGCTTCTATCATGGTGGGGTACCCAATCAACATCGGGAATGTGATGTCTAGGGTGATCACAGGGGTGGTCAATGAAGGAGATAGGTCATATCCCTTCCCAAATTTCCTGACTATGTACTTTGATGGTTTGATGTGAAGGTGAAGCCAAATGCACTTTTTTCCTAGTACAGCCTGCAGAGTGTTGACAACCCCAAAGGCAAAGATCCGAAAGGCAAATCCACTACTTCTACTGGTCAGTCTGAAGAGCAAGTAGTAGTAGTAGTAGCTCCTACTCATCCTTCTTCATCTACCCCAGACATGGTCCCAGTATCCTCTACTACCGCTGCCCCAGATATCCCCTCATCTTTAGCCTACCCATTGATTTCCCAACATTTGAGCCAGACCCTTGCCAATATGAACAACTGGATGCAGGCAGCCACAGTTACACAGTCAGTGGAGGACACTCTCAAAGAGCTTCTCAACAACCAAAAAAAGCTCCTGGAGTTACAGTAGTTGATACTGGATGCTGTAGGTACTCATGGGAAAGCACTAAAGAAGCTATAAAAGGAAACAAAGAAGTTGATAAAGACTCGGGCATCAAAGGAGTCAGTGAAGGAGTTTAGAGTAGAGGTGGAGAGAATGAAGGCTGCTGATCAATTGCCTTGGAGCTATTATTGCAGGACTTCTAGCCAGCCCCAGGTTCCAGTACAGGCCTAGGTCCCAGTGCAGACACAGATTACAAGGACCCAGTTACAGGTTCCTGAGCAGTTCGATGACCCAGGGACCCAGGCTCATCATCCTATGTAAATGGAGGACCAATAGGAGTTTTCTTTACTCTCTATCCTTTTGTTTGAGCTATTTTTGGTTAGTTAGCATTAAAGACAACGCTAGCTTTCATTTGAGGGGGTAGCCCTATTTGTATGATTTGGTGTTGTAAAAATGATACTATTTTCTTTTTTATGCTTTGATTTTCACTTTTGGTATGTACATAATTTTACCATTTTAGTTCACTTTTCATACTTTTGCAACTTTGGTCTGTACATAAAGTTACTTTCTGATGTATATATTCATTCCCCCTTATGTATATTCAACTAAATCCCCTCTTATACATATTCATTTTACTTTCCTCATTTTTTTCATCTTTACTAGCTTCTTATTTCATTTTGACAGCTTCTTATTTTTAGTTTTTGCGTGCAATAAGCCTTTGGTTTTCCTAATGCCACGGTTCTTTCCAAGGAATTTGTGTGAACTGGGTGGCTCTTCCCGATGATGGATGGCATGATAACCTTCTTAAGGGTTTGAGTCTTTTTTCTTTTTCCTTTTGTATAAATGAGTGAGTAGTGGTGCCTCAAGCAAAGCTTCACTTATGCCTAACACATTTGCCTTTGATTATATAGTCAAAAATAAATTTTTTTGTATAGGATGGTAAAAGTTGTGACCATGAGACTCTTGTGTTGGCCGATAATAATCAAGTAATTTTTTGGGACCATTGTGTCGCTCAAATCTTAGCTAAGGTCATTGTGGGTCCCCGACTCTGTCTCTTTAGCAATCCTATAGCTTGTGTGGTGAGAATTTGAATTGCAAGTCCAAGTCTCATGCCATTAGTCTAGAACTTGCCCTGAATGTTTGTCTAGGAGAAATCCTAAGTGTTGTTTGACTTGACAAGTGATTATAGGCTCTCCTTGATCCAAATAATATCTTGAAAATCACATCCATAGCCTACCAATGATAATGTCCCTAGTCAACCCCTTTGAGCCATAGCCCTTTCTCCTTCAAAATTCATGATACAAGCCTTTACCCGTTTTGAAAAGACCATCTCTTGGCCCCCAATCTTTCCTTAGCAAATGGAAAAAACCATAAGTTTTGGGGGGGGGGGGGGATACGAGGAATGCAACAAAGTGGTAAAAGGTACAAAATGAAGAAAATAAAAGGCAATAAAAAAGAAAGAAAATCAAAAAGTCAAAAAGAATGAGGAATATAAAAGAAATGAAGGGATTGAATAAAAGTAAAGTGATGAAAGGCATGGAAAGCCTAAAAAGGAAAAAACAATTTTGAAATGAACAAGAAAGAGTGATAGCGTATCTCTCTAACCCCTAAGGAAGAAGTAAATGACTTAAAAATTCAAGAGAATGTGTTCTAAAATAAAGCAAATGAAGGGCTTAAGGGAAGATGGAACCTACTTAGACCAAACATTTCCTACCCTGAACCAAAAGCCTTCACTGTGACTCCACAAAAACCCTATATGATCTTGAGTTGAATGAAGCTTACATTAGTAGTGACTCACATAAGGGGCACACTTATGGTACTTAGAACCGGACTTGTGACTTCTCTTTGATAGAGATGAGAGTGTTTCCACTATCCTCGTTACAATCTAAAAGTGAGGTTTGCTTAGAAAGAGTTGAGGATGTATGAGTTTGGGTTCTATAATGGCCAAAGTTTTAGAAAGAGTTTCCTTGATGGGTTGAGTCAATTATTGATGCTCTTGTGTCGTACTAAAACCACGGTGCTTAAAAGATTGAATGTTGTTAATGATTCATTTGAGTTGAGGCAGTTGTTAGTCCCAATTGATGCTAGATGAGGTCACTTTAGGTCAGCTAAATTTTCTTGATTTTACTCTTAAGGAGGTGGGACTTATTTTGTTTGCTTGAGGACAAGCAAAAGCTTAAGTTTTGGGGGAGTTAATAACTAGGGATTCTAGTTCATTTTACACTCTTTTTTACTTGAGTTTTGATTAAAAATGTATATAAAATAGTTCCAACAGCTTACATGTTGTACTTGTTTGCAAGGTTTGGTCAAAAAGGTGACAATTAGTCAAAACCAACTCAAACATGAGTGAAACATGGACAAGTAGCAAGAACAAGTCAAAGCACAACTGCAACAGACCCAACGCGGCCGCAATCCATTTAGTGAGTTCCGCAGTGAGGAGATTCAGAGAGGTACACTTTTGGAGCCTAAGGCAATGCGGTCCGCGAAGGATTTCTTGTGGCCGCAATAGCCTCTCCGAGGCCGCAATACATTTTGTGCGATCCGCGGCGAGGGGGGGTTCAGAGAGTTAGGAGTTTGAAGATAAAAGCCAATGTGGTCCGCGGTCCTTTTTGTGCGGACCGCAGTTGAAGCCACCGCGTCCACAGTGTATTTTTTACGGTCCGCGGTGGCCAGATTCAGAGAATGTATAATCAAGCCAAGAAGCCTCATCGCGGTCCGCGGTATATTTTATGCGAACAGCAGTACCTCGTCAGGGGTATTTTTGTCCAAAAAATCCACCCTAGTATAAATAATTTCTTGTCACATTTTTAGGTCATTTTTTATAATATAACTTTCAGCTGAGCACGTGAACGACAGTTCTTGACTATTTTGAGTAATTTTATAGTGGGTTTATCATTGAATATTCAATTATTAGCTTGTAATAAAATTATATAAGTTATTTCTTCATCTATTTATCAGTTTTCTTCCATTATTATGAGTGGCTAGATCCAT
Organism: Nicotiana glauca; assembly: GCA_026770625.1. Lineage (NCBI taxonomy): Eukaryota > Viridiplantae > Streptophyta > Magnoliopsida > Solanales > Solanaceae > Nicotiana > Nicotiana glauca. The sequence goes on along the minus strand of MU671789.1, from coordinate 44,768 downwards.
TAGCTAAGGTTGTGGCTTAGCTTTAGTATGGGTATTTGATGGGTCTTTTATTTTAACGCTTCATGTATATGGGTGTTTGATATTTTGATTGATTTGTGCTTTCCATGTTGAATTAGTGGTTGCAAACAATAATTTGTGCCTATTTGACTTGGGCTCTTCTTGAGAAAGAGAGTTTGATTCTAGATAAATCAGTCCAACAAGGAACTAGAATGTAATCAAGAGAGTGATTGCCCCAATTAACGGGTTAAACCTAGAGATAGTAATACCCAACTTGAGCCTATATTGCTTGCATAATTTTGACACCCAATTGGTCTTGAGAAAGTCAATTAAGGCAAAGTCACTTGAGCTACCGAGAGGTATAGAGAGAGTAGTTCCGTGCATTGGCTATATCGTAATTCCCAATATAACAATCTTGCCTTAGATTTTACATCCCGTCAAGTATTTACCTAGGAGAGTGTCACTTCCCTAGTGCCTCTTTAACCATTTAGAAAACCCTTCAAGCATTTTAATCTTAGCTTAATTTAGCACCTCATTAGCATATAAATAGAAGTAATCAAAAGATCAACTATGATTGGACGTGCAATTAAAAGCACTGTGTATTGCTAATTTAGATAGGAATCCAAATCCCAACCAATTCTAGCTCCCTGTGGATTTGATCCCGATCATCTCGGGTAAAAGCTGCTTCGACCACTCTTACCACTTTGTAGTGGTGTAGGGTTGGCCTCAATCATATCAGTGCATGTGAGTTCTCTTTAATACCATACCAACGACAAAAGGAAAGAAATCCATCTGAAGTGAACTCATCGCCATTATCAGTTCGCAGCCGCCTTATTCTGGAATTGAGTTCACCTTCAACTGTTTCTTTGAACTCCACAAACTTACTAAAAACTTATGACTTGTTATTCACAAACTTCTGCCCATGTGTTCCCTTCTTCACGAACGCGGTCAACGCCTCGCGTTTGTGTTTAACAAAATTTGTTGACTGAAAATTCCTCCTTCACGAACACGAGGGCCCTCTCACGAACTCTAACCTTACACTGGCTGACCCTACGCGGACGCGTAGTTTTAATGCCTGAAGCTCCATCTGACCGTTGACCCTACGCGAACGCGAGGTCTTGATCGTGAACGCGTAGCCTTAATATCTCATACCTTCGCGAACACGGGGACCACTTCGCGAACGTTAAGAATAAACATAGCTGCATTTCCCAGATGCCTTACGCGAATGCAAGAACCCCCTCACGAACGCGATGAATAAAATCGCTGCAACAAAATACTAGAATATCTACCAACTTCCGAAGTCCAAAAATGATCCTTTAAGCACCCGAAACTCACTCGAGGTCGCTAGGAACTCAAACAAACATACAAACAAGTCCTAAAACACTATATGGACTTAGTCGAGCCCTCAAATCACATGAAACAACACTAAATTCACAAATCACTCTCCAATTCAAACTTAAAGAACTTGAAACTTCAAATTTCCACAACTGATGCCGAAAGCTATCAAACAATGTCCAATTGACCCTAAATTTTGCACACAAGTCATATTCAACACTACGGACCTATTCCAACTTCCGAAATGGGATTCTGATCTCTATATCAAAAATTCCACTATCGGCCCAAAACTCCAAAAATTCGACTTTCGTCATTTCAAGACTTAATGAGCTACGGACCTCCAAAACACAATCCGGACATACCCCTAAGTCCAAAATCACCCAACGGAGCTAACCGAATTGGCAGGACTCCATTTCAGAGTCGTCTTCACACAGTTCCAACTACGATCCAAATCCTAAGGCTTAAACCTCCATTTAGGGACTAAATGTCCCAAACACTTCCAAAAACCAAAATAAAACTTCTCGGCAAGTCACAATAGTAGAAAATGATATGGGGGAAGCAATAAATAGGAGATCAGGGCTCTAACTCTTAAAATGACCGATCGAATCGTTGCTACAAGCCTTAGACCCTAGTGACGCATTTTTAAGCCGTACAGGCCTAGATCCAAAGTAGGCAATATTACTAGTGGGCTGGAATTTTCTTCATTTTGGCCATGAATTTTTTTTTTTCAAAATTTTTTCACTTTTTTTGAAATGAGTGTTTGGCATAAAATTTTTAATTTTCATTTGAAGATTAATTTTAAAATTTTTTAAAAATTTTAAAAACTCCAAAATATTATTTTTTTAAAATTTTCACTCAGATCTCTCACAAAATTTCTAAAACAACCCAAAATTATATTCATATTCAACCACAATTCTAATTTTCAAATACTTTTCATGTGAATATTTTTTCCACTTTTTTTCGGAATTTTACAATTATTATGGTCAAACGCTTACTAAAAGTATAACTTCTTCGATATATTCTATATCGACAAAATACGGGAGAGATGATGAGTATATAAATAAATAAATCTTAAACTCTAGTAACATATTTTAAAGTCGTGCGGACCTAGACCCAAAGTGAACAATATCCCTATCGAACAAGCCTTAGCTCCTAATAAAATATTTTAAATTCGTGCATGCCAAGACCTTATCGGACAATATATTAGTTAGGGGTGTTAAAAAAAAATCCGAAAAATCGAACCAAACTGAAAATCAAACCAAACCGACCAAAAAATCCGATACTTTTTAGTTTGGTTTGGTTTTGGTTTTGAATTTTAAAAACCGATCAAATTTGGTTTGGCTTTGGATTTAATAAAAAAAAATTCGAACTAAACCGACTATAGGAGTAGCTATTTCAAATTTATTATTACACACACACACACACACACACACACACACACACACACA